>JBAMJV010012093.1:0-65225 GCA_037951105.1 Echinarachnius parma
GGTCCAGTCCCAAGTTTTCGAGGCGAGACCATGATTTTTTACACAAATTCCGAGGCCGAGACCAGGATCTTCGAACCAGAATTATGCTAAAAAGAGTCAAATTATGCCAGAATTCGTAAAATTATGCCAGGCATAATGCCAGATGCCAAAAGGGTCAAAATTATGCCAGAAAGCATAATTATGCCAGAACTGGCCACATAGGGTATAGCTAGCGCGCGCGGCGCGGTAGCATAGCCGAGGATACCTTGCACACGTACACACCGCGGTTCACACATGCATTTTACTGTATCGCTTAGTCGCTTGTGAGTTCGCAGGGCGCTTGGCCCTGGACCTGGTCCTGGTTTGGTGACTCAAGACAGATGATCAGAGTTAAGTAAACTAAGTAAGGCAGTAATAAGGGCTGGCATAGCCTGTTAACTACTGTAGCACAATTTGAATGTCAGTGCAGTAACTGGTAGAAATTTTGTTTAGCCAGGCCCAGGCTCAGTCCCCGGGGGGGGGGGGGGGTCACTCTCAACATGACTGGCTACGCACCCGCGTCCAAAAAAAACGTCGAATGGGTATCATTTTCAGCTACACGTTGGCGTCCACGTTTTCCTTAAAAAGGGGTGTTTTTCAAGCACTGATCGCACAAAAACCTGAAAAAGGGTACCTTTTCAGGTTCACAGGTTGTGATGTTTTTCTTTAAAAAGGGTACCTTTTTAGGTGCACTGGTTGTCGACGTTTTTCTTTTAAAAGGGTGTGAATTACCCAGGCTGATTCGAACCCTCAATTTGCGCATCAGTGCAGGATCTTTTGTAACATGCAATCGCATTTCATTATATAATGATGGAATTGGAAACACATTATCGCGATAGAACGTACCCGAACGCGCGCGTGCTTACGTTTGTGTATATAACATCGATGCATTGTGGGGGGTAAACTCAGCCGCCATGATGGTTAAGGCATGTATGCGATTAGAAGCAGTTTAGCTACGTCACAAAACGTCATCAAAAGTATGACAGGCTGTGTATTTCGAAAATGATCTGGAATTTAATAATAAAATACATCCCATTGAGCGGTGAAATATTGACCACCTCTTTATATAGCGTAATCAATTTGTGTTGCCCTTTTCTACTCCATCAATAAGACCAATTTTTTAGTTACATTTTGTGTTAAATACTGTTTATGAATGCTCAATATTTGCATTAGAGTCGCCCTTTATACACGGATCACTGTCTCAGCCAAGGGCAAAAGTTGTTTACAAATTCATCGCGCGCAAAATCACAAGTGTACGCGCTTTATGACATCTTTGCCATAGAAAATGTACAGTGTGAGTGCGCTTGGTAAAGTGCGCGCCTTACGCACATTCCTATTGTTTCGTCATATTATTTCCCCACAATGCAGTTTTGTGACGAACTTCCTCCGTTCAATACTGCTCGTAAACAAGACCGTCAGCCCGCCATTGTTTTATGTACAAAATGTACAGGGTACGGTCACTGCGCGCGATACAGTTTACCTTCTATTTCTACAACGGCAGTGTTGGAGTCATACTTCTATGGTGCAGATACTAGAGTGCGCGCACGTCCGCCGCCACGTTAGAAAGTCCCGAGCGTGCCCGTGAGTTATAAAGTCTTTTATCAAGCCTCAAGGTATCTACACTATATGTAGGACAATTACGTTTATCTTCTTTTAATCGGAGATAGCCTAGCTAGCTCGAGTAAAATTCTCAGTCACGCAGCCTTGAATGGACGCTAGCAATTTTGTCGCAAAGATGTTTGTTATGAACTTTGTGATGCTGTCTGAGCTGAGGTAAATTGTCTGTGCAGCGTTCACTTCAGTCCCAAGTGTTATCACATTTGACAATATTGCCCAAGTACTAGTTGTAGTACCAGCTACGTGGCGTCTGCGACGAAGAACCGGTTTTCCTTTCTCTCTGATTTCGTTGCTATTCCCACTGCTACCAGCGGCGAAGTTGATGTCGATGGGGAGATCGCATTTAAACTTTGAAAAGCATTAATACGCCATTTATAACAATTTAGGGTGTTAAATTTAAAATGTGCGATACGCCTTTTAGGGTCCACCAGTGGTCCACTTTAGTTACGGTGTGATACGCCATCTAGGGTACATTTCAGGAAAGGTGCGATATGCCATTTTAGTTTCTATTTCAGAAAAGGTAGCGATACATATGCCATTTAGGGTCAATTTAATGATAATATTTTAAAGCGTTTAGTATCATTCATATTAGGCGCTATATAAACATTATTTTTATTAATTTCAGATTTTTTAAAAAGTTATTATTAATTTCAGAAAAGGTGCGATACGCCATTTAGGGTCCATTTCAGAAGTGCAGTACGCCATGAGGTTCCGTACAGAAAAAGTACGATACGCGCATTAGGGTCCATTCAGAAATAGTGCGATACGCCATTTTTTGCGATTAGGGTCCGTTTCAAAAATAGTGCGATACGCCATTTTTTGGCATTAGGGTCCTTTTCGGAGGTTGACGGACACGGGTGGGTAGCACTTATGTATGCGAGTGACCCCCCCCCCCCCCCCCCCCCCCCCCCGGGGCTCAGTTTCTCACTCTTACAATCTGTTCTCTAAACAAATTTTAAATTAAATTAAATTAACCAGGAAGGTCACAGCAGGAGTCAGGACCACAATGAAAATCAAAATGTAATGAATCATTGACATTGAAAGATGCTAGTATAAGTAGTAGAACGAAGCCTAGATCATACTCATATACTATGAGTATGAGAAGTGAGCCACGCCGGTCATGTCATGTCGGCAGGCGAAGCTAGGGTTAGGCGTCCCTCTCTAGCTCTCATCCTCGGCTTCTCTGGCCGGTGTGGCAGGGATAATTGTCCAGGTGTCCGGGGCAAATTAAAACTAGTGATATCTGTCAAAATCACTCCGTCAATGTGGGTGTTGTGTGTGTCACGTGTAAAAGTGTAAAAAGTGTAAAAGTAATGGACCGAATTGACTAAAAGATTATTTCAGATTATTTTATTTTCTGTGACGGTGTGCTATCTATAGATGAGAGTTTAATAAACTTCGTATGAGGTGTGCGTTTGAGAAATTACACTGCCCAACACATTTTGAAAGGTGAGTTCCCGCAACCAAAATGAAACTTGCAATATGACAAACTGTATGCGCGCGAAGCGCGCGGCAAAAAAGAGAATTACAGTCCTTTTCAAACTAAAAAAACCGGCTATTTTGAAGATTAATTATTGATAAATGGGTCTTTCCCCTCTTTGGCATTATATCACTCGATTTTTTTCTTCCTCATTTTCGGAATTATTGGGGGGCGAAATGATATGTTCGCCCCCCAATATTTTCATTGGGGGGGGGGGGGGGGGAGACCGCCCCCCCCCCCCCCTGCCCCCCGAGGATCGACGCCCCTGACTAATTACTTTGAAATGCCGGTGTAATTTTATCAAAAATGTAATTGGAATGACCGATTTTGGTTACATTTCACATATTGATGAAATGTCAAACAAAATTATATATTTAATATCAATCTGTACAAAATCGGACTTCTGGTTTATGTATCAAATCTACAATCTACGGAAAAACGTTACTGCCAACCGGAGAGCCCTTCAAGTGGTCACAAAAAAATAATTCGAGTTGACCTTCCGACCTTCCTCAATGCAACACGTCTCCAGAGCGCGTTGATCAACGCCCTCTGCACGTCTTATTATATTGTATAATTCTGTGTGCACGTCTCGCGTTTACGCCCTCAACGTTCGTTGAAACAAAACAACCACTCGTTTATAACTAGAAGCATTTGCTAGAAGGCCCACGTATCGCGCGCAAGTCACGTGCCCCATATACTTTGTACCATGTAGAGTAAAACTACGGGCAAAATGGAGATCTAGGAGTGACGCGATTTTTGAAGCCTCCCGAAAGTAAACTTCTCTACGTCATCGCGGTTGACCTGGAAAGACTTGACCCATCATCATTACGTGAAGCGCGTAGCCCATCACGCTAATTTTCTTTGTTTTCTTTATATTTTGACTCCGAGCAGAACTTTTACCTATATAATATAGATACATATATACATGTATATATATAATGGATTATATTCCACATACTAAGAATCTTGCTCTACGATTGGTCAAAAGTTAATCACGTGATGAAAAATAGTTTCGCCCATCATTGATGGGAGAAGAAAAGTTCGTTACACTGTGTACTATCTTGGGTGAAAGTGCGTTGCACTTACTACTATCTTGGTGAAAGTGCGTTGCACTGTGTACTATCTTCAATTGCTCGCGCGCAAGTACGCGTGCGCGCGTTAGTGCGCAGAAAGGTAGCGCGCTGGTGCGCAACATTTACGCACGGCTACGCTTAATAGACAATGGTATAAGCGTCTTTGACTTTTAAAAAAGACTATAGAACAGGGGGGTGTCACTGCTGCCAGAGTGCAGCGATTTTTGATCACCGGAAGAGCCTACAACTGGTTGCATTATGGGCTACTTGGGAACTACAGTTAACCAATCACAGAGTAGTTCAAACGCGTCGTCACGGGATCGAGGTCAATAAAACAAGTTCATATGCATACGTCACAATGGCTCCCATTGTTCTCATAAGCGTGATGAAATCTAGGACAGTGCGCAGGAAAATAGGCGCGATAGTCTACGCACTGCATAGCTTGATGATTGGTCAAGTATTTCTAGGTCACTACGCGATGACGTAGAGAAGTAGGCTACGGGAGCTTCAAAAATCGGTTCACTCCGCCATGTTGCCCATGTACAAAGTCTATGGGACACGTGACTTGCGCGCGTTAAGTGAGCCTTCTAGTTATAAACGGGTTGGTTTGTTTATTCATACTTCTATGCTATAGAATTACAAAACAGATCACTGCCGTGTGCGCAGCAATATCCCTTCAGGCAAAATGAAGATTCAAATCGAGCGAGACAACTCAGTACACCCAGAGGCTTGGGTATAGTACTCAATGTTGTTTATTTTTATTTATGAAAAAACATTTTTAAATTATAGTCGATAGCGTTTTTTTAACAAATGTTCACTTTGTTAGTTTTTTTTTTTTTTAAATAACTTATCTTAAAACTAAGTACGATAGCGATTTTACAATTGAAATCAGAGCTGTGAGAAATATATTTTTGAAATTTAAAGATCTTACCGTGTAGAGATAAAATGGCAATGGCTGCTCGCGTATAATATTGTTAATGCGCGCTCAGTCCGCGCACTGTCCTTATTTAATTCCATAGAACTAGCTCCGTTCACACGGTAAAAGCCAATCTTGTGGTTATCTTGTGGTTATCTCGTGGTTTGCAATCTTAGAGGTATATTGTGGTTATCTTGTGGTTAGCGCTCATTTGAACACGCAAAACTCGTGGTTATCTTTTGGTTCCAAACCTCAAGATTGCGCGCACTGCAAACTTGTAGTTATCTTGTGGTTTCCAAACCACAAGATAACCACAAGATACTTGTAAGATTTTGCGAAGAATGAGCGCGCGATGAGCGCGCGAATTCGCGCAGTCTATTTTTTGTTACCGTCTGAACACAATCAACTACGAGACTCGTGGTTTGGGTTGACCTCATGACCGAGATATGCTTCCGGTGTGAAAACAAGTCAATTGAGCGCGCGTGACCTCAAATGAGAAAGGCGCGCACACTACTTCCGGTTTTAATTCTTAAAAGTTTCAATTCTCGAGAATTGGAATCGTTTGGACAAACATTTTGCAATTCTTAAGAGTTGCAATTCTTAAGAATTGCAACTTACCCAGGGGGCAAAAGGGGTTTTTCAGACATGGGCTGCTGTAAAAGGTTGGCCACCAGAATTGGTTTCTAGGACCTTCTAGGAGCACAACCTATGTGGCCTACTCCGCCAATAAGCTACTGGAAGTCCACAGGACGAGTTTTAAGAAAAACACCTCTAATGCAGCTAAACAGTGTGTATCAGCCTTAGGGGTCATGAAGACCCAGTCACACTTTTTGCGCAATTACACGACAATGCATGGTGATAAAATCTTGTTGTTTCATGGAGGTCTTCATTGGAGTCCTGCGCATCGTTTGATACCAAGTTGAGCATATTGCATCTTCGAATATTGTGTCACACGTCGTTACACCGTGATGTGTCATACACGGACGTGAAATTTCGTATATAGCGCTTATGTATAAAAGGCAACTAAATGCTTAAGAATGACAGATAAGCTTTATTAAGTTCTTTACAAACTTGATTTGCATTTAAAATGACTATGAAGAGCATAATACAAGGCTTGGTACGAACAGTCACGTCACGTTCACGTTCACGTCACGTGAAGGTTTTGTACCTTTTGTGAAACAGGTCACCCAAATCTACGAAGTGTCACGTTCAGGTTCTGTACCTTTTGTGAAACAGGTCACCCAAATCTACGAAGTGTTGGGTTACGTGACCCAACAGTTTGTAGATATACTATATGCAATTCATGAAAGCTCACGTAAATTGGCGCTTGCGTAAAACAAATTAATGTAAATTGTCGTTGAGAAGAGACTAATTCTCGGTAAATTTAATCGTGAACGAACCCGTCCTACCTATACTGTAATATACAATTATAGGCGTACACAGGCCTGGGGGCTGGGGGATGGACACCCCCTACCCCCATCCCCACCCCCTTACATAATTCAAGAAATGTCTTGGTCTCGGCCTCGAAATTTGTGACCGGTCCTGGTCTCGTCCTCGGCTGCGGTCATTTTCTACGGACACCCCCTACCCACACTCCTCCCGCTTACTTCAATTTGTCTGACGAAATATTCCCCCCCCCCCCCCTACACCCACCCCTTGAAAAAAAGTAGCTAGTTCGAATGTCAAATACATTAATTGATTTATTTAATATTGATTGGTTGGTGTGATTGTTTCATTATAATGATTGACTGATTAATTGATTGTTTATTAGATTAAATGACTGACTTATAGATTGACTCGATTCAATAACCATAAATAAACACTATTAATCAAATCATTGTTTTATTACTTTTAAACTCATTGATCACTGCTGCCAGTCACTCACTCACTCACTCACTCACTCACTTTCACAGGCATGCACATACAACGCCGTTAAGGGCCAGTACGCGCAGACGTCGAGTACGGGAACTTCAGGCGTATGCGAACTGAATTGTCCGCTGCGTGTAGCAATTCAGCTGGAAATCAACATTTGACAAAATCCACGCACGACGCGTCTTTAGAAATACTCCAATAACAAGACAAACTAGAAGGCCGACAAAGTCAGCATACCCACGCCTCCCATTAGCCCTGTTCTACCCCTTCGTCGGCCTCACCAGTCTAGATGTATTCAATATGTAAAAATGAACATCTGTTCATCTTCACATTAGTGTCGGGTCAATAATAATTATTAAATAAATAAATGTATTTTTCGGAAACTTACCAATTTCTTGGCGCTTCAAAGTTCAGATCAGCGTGTTGCAATTCAATTCCGTTCCGTATTAATTAACCCGGAATCGAAAGTACCGTACCATAACATATGGTACCGTGCGCGCGATCGCGATGCACACCTGGACTAAACTTGTTAGTTGCTGCTCGATTGGATTCAGCGAGGTTACCGTACCGCGCCTATAACGTGCAGATATTATTTAGGCACACACGTGCATTAAATACATACTCAAACTTCAAGGTTCCACAGAATTTGCAGGGGTCAACCAATCATCACCAAAATCTAATCGATTCTTCCATGTCACTATCCAAACATTCCCTGAAAATTTGGTGCAAATCCGTTCACCCGTTCTCTAGTTATCTTGTACACAAACAAACAAACAAAAAAAAAACAAAAAAAAAACAGACAAACAAACAAACATACGGAACCCTTTACATAACCCCCTGCCGATTTCATCGGCGTGGGTAATAATGCAAGTGGTATGGTTGTACATTACCTAAATGACAGAACTGCATATTATCGTCTCAGATTACTCTGAATTATGCACGTACATATTATAAACATAATGATTGAAAAGATTTGATAAGGGGGTATCGGCATTTTCGTCGACATTTTAAAATCTCTTTGTGCGTGTATGTCTAGTCTTAGTAACAAGCGTTTGCAATTAAAAAAATCTTGATTAAACGCTCACGTCACGATTTGGTTAACGCGACACTTCGAGTTTTACCGGCATGGAAAACGACAAATTGTTGGGTCACTTTACCCTACACTTCGTAGATTTGGGTGATCTGTTTCACAAAAGGTACAGAACCGTTCACGTGACGTGAACGTGAACGTGACGTGACTGTTCGTACCAAGCCATAATACAATGACATAAATTATGTAAACTAATTAACAAACCAAAACATAAGCAATACAAAACAAAGAAATACATAAGAATATGAGTTCTTAATGTCATGATTGGTTTATGTGCGTTTAATTGCAATAAAATAATACGAAATCCATCCAAAATACCATGTATTAATATTTCAGAATAAGATACAGGGGGAGTTGTGTGTGTGTGTGTGTGTGTGTGTGTGTGTGTATGTGTGTGTGTGTGTGTGTGTGTGTTTGTGTTTGTGTATGTGTTTGTATGTGTGTGTGTGTGTGTGTGTGTGTATGTGTGTGTGTGTGTGTGTGTGTGTGTGTGTGTGTGTGTATGTGTGTTTGTGTGAAAGGGGGAGGGGTAGGCTCACAATACATAATTATTCATCAAAGGACTACCCACCCGGTTGAAACAAAAATGTGTGTGTGTTTGTGTTTGTGTTTGTGTTTGTATGTGTGTGTGTGTGTGTGTGTGTGTGTGTGTGTGTGTGTGTGTGTGTGTGTGTGTGTGTGTGTGTGTATGTGTGTTTGTGTGAAAGGGGGAGGGGTAGGCTCACAATACATAATTATTCATCAAAGGACTACCCACCCGGTTGAAACAAAAATGTTAAAAGAGATACATCGTAAAGCTTATACAGCTTTACGGATATGACCAGAGTTGGCGTCGTGTTAAAGGTTGGTCCCTAGACGGGTTCATAGGACCTTCTACAACATAAGTGTACAACCTTGCCGACTAGCATGTTGGAAGTCCACAGGGCACATGAAGCGGACATTGAAAAGTGTCTACCGAAAAACATAAATGCTGCACCTCCATTTATCCAGCCCACACCATGAATCTGGTCAGAATAGTGTCATCAGGGATAGAGAGGTTGTAGTCAAGGTCAAGAATAACAGAAAACACCAGCTGTGGTTGATGCAATGTGCGACATATGGCACGTCATTACATAGAGTTCAAACATTTGAAGCAATCAATGTGTGGTACACAAATTATGTTCCTTTCAGTAATGAGATCATACACTTGTTGTGACTGATACAGTGGGACCAGTCTGAAGTCTGCTGAGTGGGAACAGAGGTATTCCCTATCCAAATCCAAATGCACAGCTCCTGATCCAAATGATATTTTCAGAGTATAAGCTAACAAAACACACCTTCTGAGCTTCCTCTGTGAAGGGTGAACATACAACTTGAACCTTCTCTGGTGGACTTACATAAGGAACAAACAAGCGTTATACTCTAAGTGGGTGCGGTTCGTTATTCCGAAGGTTCGTTATTCCGAACACGCAAATTTCCTATACCTGAGTGTTCGTTAATCCGAACATTTGTTGCATTATTCCGAAGGTTCGTTATTCCGAAGGTTCGTTATTCCGAAGGTTCGTTATTCCGAAGGTTCGCTATTCCTAAAATGAAATCGGGTTCGTTATTCCGAAGGTTCGTTATTCCGAACACGCAAATTTCCTATACCTGAGGGTTCGTTAATCCGAACATTTGTTGCATTATTCCGAAGGTTCGTTATTCCGAAGGTTCGTTATTCCGAAGGTTCGCTATTCCTAAAATGAAATCGGGTTCGTTATTCCGAAGGTTCGTTATTCCGAAGGTTCGCTATTCCTAAAATGAAATCGGGTTCGTTAATCCGAAAATAAATTTGGGTTTGTTATAATGCTATAATTTCATATAAAGAGATAAAATAAACTTAAATGTTTGATTGGTCTGGCCAAGGGAGGGAAAGGGGGAGGGGTATGCTTAATGCAGGCTGTAAATTAAATAAACAAAACACAAACTATAGTATTATAACAAGCCCGATTTAATTTTCGGAATAACGAACCCGATTTTATTTTCGGATCAACGAACCTTCGGATAACGAACCTTCGGAATAACGAACCTTCGGAATAACGAACCCGATTTTATTTTCGGATCAACGAACCTTCGGAATAACGAACCTTCGGAATAACGAACCTTCGGAATAACGGACTGTAACCAGTAACCCTCTAAGTGAGGTATGTTATGGAAGTTCTAGCCCTTGAATCTACACAACAGGAGGCTGATACAAGGGCCATACTCCAAACACTCTACAGTGTCCAAAATGACGGAGTCGTCAGAGTAGTTATTCATACCGATGTCACTGACATCATAAACATGTGTATATATCATGGTTTAATACATATCACCGATCTCTCAGAGCTGTGGGTGAGGAGTGATAGCAGCCTATATAGAATTGGAATATACTGGCAATGAAAGATTTGGCAAAAACCAGGCCGATGCAGTAACAAATGACATTATCACTCAAGCACGTTACATCACCATGTGTACACCACAGACGCTGACCAGTTTGAGGATTCCAATCTCGGAAAATTGAGAGCTTAGGAGATATTGAACAACGAGTTGTACAACTCTTGTACATGTAGCTACTGTACCTGAAACGTGCTGCCTATGTCATTGACAAGAATGTTCACATTGCCAAACCAAACATTCCTTCATGCACATATCCCTGAATGATGGCAAAGCAGTTCTAGTGTCATCTACACAGCAATCATAAATAGCAATATCATGTGGAGGTGTCAAAGGGTGTCACAAGAACTGTTCCTGCTTGAAGAAGGGCGGTTCCATGTTTTTGAAATCAGCAACAGATTTGCGTAACATTTGGCAATTATTTCAAATATTTCACCGTTGTGAAATACAGCCAGATTTCTTGAACAGAGATGGAGGAATGTATCGCTGCACTCATGCTTTCTTATGAAGTCATCAACGTCAAGAGGTCCACCAATTTAGCAATAATCAGTGTCATACGCAGAAGTGAAGTAGCTTTATTGCTCTTAGCCCTTTTCATTTTTTCTTCATGAGATTCTTGTTGTGTGTGTGTGGAAGTTGTTGAGCTTCATGATTCTTGCCCTTTTTGCCTCACTTGAACGATACCCTGTATTAAAGTGCCTTCCGACACTTTGTTCATGTTGGTGAGGTTGCATAGGTTCAGGAGACTGTCCATCTGATAAGTTGATGAAGGATTGCGTTGTTGCTGTGATCGGTTTGGTTTCCACTGCTACCGTGACATCGACTACAGCTCTTTGTCCACCGACACCTGGATAAACTGATGAGTGGATTTGCAGCATATATACTTCAACTCTGTGGAGATGGCTGCAGTAAGTGGTTTTATGTAGACGCGTTTTAGTTGTTGCTTTATGTGGACTTCCAGCAGCTAATCCGCGAAGTTGTCCAGCTAGGTTGTGTTCCGAGAAGGTTGTAGAAGGCATAATACATTTCTGGGGCAAATCAATAACAACAATACCCCCTTGCAAACCTCATCATGTGACTCTTTAAATAATTAGTAAGGAACTCTCTTTTAAACGTGTCATGTATTAAGTCTTCAGACACCTTGTCCATATTGTGTGGGTAATCCTCGATAATAATTATGTTTGGAGTCCATAATCCAATGAGCTAGGGTTGGCCCTGTGCCACCCTCCCCCTCCCCCCCCCCCCCCCCTCTCACACACACACACACACACACACACACACACAAACACACATACACACACCTTCTCATGTATCAAATTTAAGGGATGAAAGACTAATATGTGATGTTTTGGATGGATTTCTTATCATTTTATCGCAATTAAACACACATAAACCAATCATGACATTAGCAACTAATATTCTTATGTATTTCTTTGTTTTGTATTGCTTATGTTTTGGTTTGTTAATTAGTTTACATAATTTATGTCATTGTATTATGCTCTTCATAGTCATTTTAAATGCAGATCAAGTTTGTAAAGAACTTAATAAAGCTTCTCTGTCATTCTTAAGCATTTAGTTGCCTTTTATACATAAGCGCTATATACGAAATTTCACGTGCGTGTATGACACATCACGGTGTAACGACGTGTGACAGAATATTCGAAGATGCAATATGCTCAACTTGGTATCATACGATGCGCAGGACTCCAAGGAAGACCCCTATGAAACAACAAGCTTTTATCCCCATGCATTGTGGTGTAATTGCGCAGAAAGTGTGCCTGGGTCTTCATGACCCCTACGGCTGATACACATTATTTAGCTGCATTAGGGGTGTTTTTCTTAAAACTCGTCCTGTGGACTTCCAGTAGCTTATTGGCGGAGTAGGCCACATAGGTTGTGTTCTTAGAAGGTCCTAGAAACCATTTCTGGTGGCCAACCTTTTACGGCAGCCCATGACTGAAATCCTTAAAAAATGGTGGTTTGCCCCCTGGGTAACTCTTAAGAATTGGCTTTCACCGTGTGAACACGACTATAATGAATAAACAAAACAACCCGTTTATAACTAGAAGGCCAACTTATCGCGCGCAAGTCACGTGTCCCATAGACTTTCTACATGGGCAAGATGGCGGAGTAACGCGATTTTTGAAGCTTCCGAACCAGGGGGGTGTCACTGCTGCCAGAGTGCAGCGATTTTTGCTCACCGGAAGAGCCTACAACTGGTTGCATTATGGGCTACTTGGGAACTACAGTTAACCAATGACAGAGTAGTTCAAACGCGTCGTCACGGGATCGAGGTCAATAAAACAAGTTCATATGCATACGTCACAATGGATCCCATTGTTCTCATAAGCGTGATGAAATCTAGAACAGTGCGCAGGAAAATAGGCGCGATAGTCTACGCACTGCATAGCATGATGATTGGTCAAGTATTTCTAGGTCACTACGCGATGACGTAGAGAAGTAGGCTACGGGAGCTTCAAAAATCGGTTCACTCCGCCATGTTGCCCATGTACAAAGTCTATGGGACACGTGACTTGCGCGCGTTAAGTGAGCCTTCTAGTTATAAACGGGTTGGTTTGTTTATTCATACTTCTATGTTCCGAACACTACTTCTCTACGTCATCGCGTAGTGACCGGGTGTATTCTGAAAACGATTTTAAGCTAAAATTTATTGTATCTACGTCACTAAAAAAAAAATTAGGAAATCGGTATTCTGAAACTGTGAGATTTTTTTTAAATCTAAGTCACTACAAATTTTAAGCCAGCGCTAAAATTTATTGTAGTTGCCATGGAAGATATGCAAATTTTATGTAAATGAGGCAAATCGGTATTCTGAAAAAAATTTTAACATAAAACTTACAACAGAAATTAAAATCACTTAGTAGCAGTTTTATCTCCGTGACTTGAATCGAAAAGTAAGCTATGGCAGCGCTTCTTGGAGCACGTATCCTCCACGAGCATCAACAGTGCAACACGCGCATGGCCGCCCGTACTTTTTGTTGCCTTTGTCAGTGTTGGGCTAAAATTACCGATTATCGTTTGTTTCCGCTTCGTCGCTTCTTGCACTATGATCATCGTTTCATCCTCCGTATAGTTGTTCGCTCTATGTGCCGCCATTGTGATAACTTGAGTTGATTACTGTACATAATAATTATATTATAAAGCAAATTAGTTTAATTGATTACATAACGGGTGTAGATATCGCGCGATTTTAGCAAACTTTGCGCGCGCATGAGATTACACGCGCTTATTTTGGAAACAAGTAAGTCAGATTCGAAGGTCATGAGTGTTACCGTTGCCAGTTAAAGAAGTTAGCATTTTTTGTAAGAGTTATTATACTTGGTACTTGGTACTTGGTACTTGGTAGTTTAATCCTCCAAAACACTCCATAGGAGTTTTTACTGGAGGTGGGTCCGAGAGAGTGGTTAGCCCCTAAGGACAGAAGGGTCCTTAGCAAGCGCATTTTGGAATGTATCAAGTGAGGGCTGGTTTACTGTAGATTGAAGTAGCTTATTCCATTCAGTTCCATTCCATTATGTTAAAATTTTGCTTGAATACATATTCTGATGAGGATTGTCTTGTTAATGATATGAGAAATAGAGCACCAATATTAACACGAAGTGGCAGAAGAGTAAATTGCCCAAGAAAGGCTGAATTTGTAGATATGTTTATGTTACATTGTTTTGTTTTTGAATTGTTGTATATTGTTAAAAAAAGTTTGTACTCTCATACCCCGGAAGGGGTCGATAGAGTAAATAAAATTTTACAAATCTTACCAATCTTACCGTTTCCCCCATAAACATATCGGAAATGAATTCGTTATCAGTTTTCATACAAATTATCTGACAACACAACCACACAAAACCAATGACAAGACAACTTGAAAAAACACTTCCATTAAATACATGTAATAATAGTTTATTGACAAAAACGGCCTCGAACTCGATTCCAAAATGAATCTTTGAGACCACACGAATCTTTTTGACATATCCGATTTTATCATTGTGATTATTTTATCTTGATTACGTTCAAACAAGTAGTATACATAAACTTGCAGTATAAATTGTAACCACGGCGTAATTCCCACGTGGTCTTAAAATAATATGCAAATGATAAAAAATATCGATGTAAGCGATATTTTCATTGGTCAAAGGAGCAGCAAGGGGCGTGGCTTTTATTGACAGCGCGCACTGGCGTAAGCGTTAAAATGTCCTTAAAATCTTTTTCAGAATACCGATTTTAAAAAATTTTAGCGCGATTTTATTTTAGGGAGATAAAAATTTTATCTCCGCTACATTTTCAGAATACACCCCCAGGGGGGTGTCACCAGGGGGGGTAAACTCAGCCGCCATGATGGTTAAGTATGTATGCGATTAGAAGCAGTTTAGCTACGTCACAAAACGTCATCAAAAGTATGACAGGCTGTGTATTTCGAAATTGATCTGGAATTTAATAATAAAATACATTCCATTGAGCGGTGAAATATTCACCACCTCTTTATCTAGCGTAATCAATTTGTGTTGCCCTTTTCTACACCATTAATAAGAGCACTTTTTTAGTTACATTTTGTGTTAAATACTGTTTATGATTGCTCAATATTTGCAGAAGAGTCGCTCTTCATACACGGATCACTGTCTCAGCCAAGGCCAAAAATTGTTTACAAATTCATCGCGCGCAAAATCACAAATGTACGCGCTAATGACATCTTTGCCATAGAAAATGTACAGTGTGAGTGCGCTTGGTAAAGTGCGCACCTAACGCACATTCTTATTGTTTCGTCATATTATTTCCCCACAATGCAGTTTTGTGACGAACTTCCTCCGTTCAATACTGCTCGTAAACAAGACCGTCAGCCCACCATTGTTTTATGTACAAAGTGTATGGGGTACGGTACCTACGGGCAATACAGTTTACCTTCTAGTTCTACAACGGCAGTGTTGGAGTCATACTTCTATGGGTGTCACTCTGCCAACAAAATTTGGTCACCGGAAGGTACTACTACTGGTTGCATTATGGGCTACTTGGGAACTACAGTTAACCAATCACAGGGTAGTTCATACGCGTCATCACTGGATCGAGGTCAATACAACAAGTTCATATGCATACGTCACCATGGATCCCATTGTTCTCATTTAAGCGTGATAAAATATAGGGCAGTGCCATAGCCAAGGGGGGGGGGGGGGTAACTCTCCATAGACGTACGTGTTAAAAAAGTGTCAAATTTGAAGCGATTTATCTAGGTCTTAAATTTAATGAGCTGTTCGCTTGTCCTCCCTTATATCTCTTAACTGTTAATCCAACATTATTTGTAGGGAAAGCGAAAGTTCATCGCATATGCGCAGAAGAATACATTTTGATGAATATTCATGAAGAATTTCGTCATAACTTTTACCTTATTTAGTAATGGATATGCCTTATTAGTCAAGTTTGCCCATGCATAATGTCTATGAAATTATCAGTAAGGAATAATTAAGTATCGATAATATCGCGAAGTATCGCTAATCAGCTGATTTATTGCGGTCAAATTGTCCACACGTACGTATTTAATCAAAGATCCTACCTACATAAGATGATCAACTCTCGGTCAAAAAGTGAAACGCTAACGCGCGGAATTGTGGGAGTTTGAAGGAGTGCGCCAACTAGCGGTTGGCAACTAAAGTTCCCGATTTGATCTGGACTACAAGTTGGGTTGTATACGTACTTGTATTATTGTACAGTATAGTAGCCTAGTAGTCAAACAAGTAATTCACTGTAATTTTCAAGTATTCAGCTTATTTTCATATTTATTCGATTCAAATCCAAGATGAAAAGGGTTACAAATATAAATAGAAATATTATATTTCATAAAATACATAAAATACAATTTATTTAAGAAATATAAAAGATACAATTAAAAGAAGTTCGGGGAGTTACGAAAAGGCATGGAAATGAATTTGGAGGCTGCAAATAAAACCATAAGAGGTTCTGTCGAGGGAGTATCCAAAAATTAAAATATTGCTAATTACTTAGTATTGTAACAATCATAAATACGTACAGACAAAAGGACGGTTCCAACAAGGTACATGGTAGTAATTACAATAAGAGGTTAATGGATTGTTCGTGGATACAAACACAAGATTATTCAGTGAAAACAGTTATTAATTATACGGGGTTTTTTTTTCAGTTTAGACCTAAACGAATTGAGAAAAGCAGTGTTTTGAATACAAAGAGAGAGTGAATTCCATATTACAGGACCAGTGTGTTTGAAAGTATATGATGAAGTAGTTGATGTAAATTTTTCAACAAAGTAATTTTGGGGATTTCTAGTATTATAATTGTGTTCTGATTTCTTATACTTTTTAGCAGAGTGGCAAGATTCTTTGGCAATTATCGTGTTTATGCTTAAAAACCATTAGGGCAATACAATTTTGATTTAGTAGAAATTTCATGTTTTAAACAGTGGTTTTGAGTGACCATGAAAATCAGACAATGAGCAAATTCTTACAATATGTGCTTGAAGTTTAAACAACATTTGAAGCATCGATGGATATGTATTTGCCCAGACAACATTACAGTACATTAAAATTGGCAGGATCATGGTATTATATAATAAAAATCAATATATTTTGGGGAAAGATATGACTTAATTTACTGATGACACCAATACTCTTTGATATTTTGTTTGAAATGGCAAGTACATAATCTTTCCAGGCTAAATGTTGGTCAATAATTACACCTAAGAAATAAGTTGATTGAACACGCTGAATTAGAATATCATTAATTTTAATTATTAAGGTATTTATTGAATCATTTGAAATAGCACTTACAATTGAACCATATAGTGATACATGTTTCATTTCATTATTTATAATTTGACATAAGGTATTAATATCATTGTGAGAAAAAAGAATATTGGTATCAGCAGCAAAAAGCACAAATTTAAGAGTATGGGGACAATTAACTGAATTATTCATGAATAGTAAGAATAGAAGTGGTTCTAGAATTGATCCTTGGGGTACTCCACATGTAACTTGTAACAGTTCAGAACAAACATTGTTATATACTGCGATTTGATAGCGGTGCTTAAGATAATTTTCAAACCATGAAAGTACTATACTTCTTAATTCATAAGATTTGTCTTTATGTAAAAGAATATTGTGATTGATAGAGTCAAAAGCTTGACTCAAATCCAGAAAGCTGAATAAATAACGTAAGTGTAATTCTTAATCAGTATTGTGTATTGTCATAATTTTATTGTAGTTGTTTCAATCATGAAAATCCAAATAAATAGAGGTCCAGTTTATATCTAAGCCGTCTCTATTTCTGTAAATACCATGTTGAGTTAGAAGTTTGAACTGACAGGCCCTGTTGTGTAGCCTGAAGGATCCCAGGAAGGTGTGAAAACTCTATTGAGAACTATGGATTAAATTGAAGAACCGCTGAATAAATTAAAGAAACCATTGTCATTTAATGAGCTCATTACAAAAATGGGCGAAAGATATAAACTGGACCAGAGTCTAACAATAATTAATATTTGGTGACGTTGGCCATGCATGGTCAAATGTATACTCACATAACTGAACCCATCCCATTGAAAAAAAAGAGCAGATGAAATTCTCAGATTGAAATGAAATCTTGAGATATGTATAATGATAAGCTGTGATATTAAGCTGCTAAAGGCCCGTTTATTTTGTTCCTAAAAATAAATATTTTTCTTTTCAAGATCTTTTCAAGAAAATGGCAAAAAAATAAATAAAATGAAAATTTTTTGTGGCTAACAGAAACTTAAATAATTTGAGTTAAAATGCTCAAATTGCTAGAAAATCACGCTTGTTTGTTTTTTCCAAAAGGATTGAGTTTTGCTATATTTTTTTACCGGAAAGAGGCAAAAAATTAAGTTATTACCTTTTACATCAATTCAGATTTTAAATTGCTTAAATTCAAAATATAACAAACCTTTCAAGAGAGATTTTCAAGCTATGGGGTATGGTCTAATAAAGTGAGTCCGCTGGCTTTCAGAGGAAAAGTTCCTCAAGAAATCTACCTAGGATATCTAATATAGGTTCTATTCTTTCATTTAAACCAGGTTTCGTTAAAAGTTAGATGCCTTCTGATAGAAATAAATCACTTTTCCGACACGATGTCTAACATGTCTAATGGAATTACTATAGACGCTTGTTCGAGTTTTAGTTGCTCAACGCTAGCGGGCGGCAGACTCCATGTGCTAAAATACCGCTTCCGCTTCCGTTTCACCAGCGGCCGTGTAAAATCGGGAGAGTTGGGCATCTTATGTAGGATCTTTGATTTAATTTAGTGCGACAGTCGACAGTACAATTTCTCAACCCATCATCGGAATTGGAAATCATTTTGTGGCGCAAAGAGGCATTTTGAATGCCTAATTTTATGAGCATCGGGTCCAGAATATTGAGTGGAACGGAACGCAGTATTTGAACCATCAAGAGTTTACAGCAATATCGGTAAGTGTGCCTAAAATCCTCATAAGGTTTTACGCTTTAGTCAGTTAACCCTTCCACTGTGCGTAGGTCGTTATCTACGGTGGTAGCGATATTTAGTGTTTTGCTGGGCCACCAGTCGCGGGGACAAATTGTATGTAGGACCGTACCCTCAGGCAACTTAATAATAAGCGAAAGTTTGATTTTGTAGACACAAAAACGAATGGTCAGGCCATTAAATGTTGGTTTCGAGAGTCTAAATAAAGATCAGTATCATCATGTCAAGTCTCAGTATCAATTTAATTGAGTAATTAGTCAGAAATTATTGAAGAAACAAGTTTAAATATTACTAGTTTTCAAATCTAACTAAAATTGAATGAAGTTTGATACGAGTCTGTGACTTCAACTTGTACTGGCCAGCTACCAAAGCCTAAGGGCAAGCTAAGCCTTGGCTTTTAAAAGGCAAAGATGGTCTAGGAATTAGGGTAGGACTAGGCCGGTCCTCAGTCCTCAGGCTCAGGCTCATGCTCTCATTCTAATAATCTGGAAACACTGGAACACAGACTGATTTTGGTAACTGAAGTGTTAAAACTTTTTTTAAAGAAATCCAAATCACACTAGATTCTAGACAGTCAGTACTGTAGTGTAGACACTGGGAATCAGTGCCAGCGGTCGTGGCCCAATAATTAACTTGGTTACTTGGTCTTGGTCTTGCCCTTGGGCTTGGCCTTGGGTGGTTCATTGGTTACGGTCATTACGGTCATTCATAAACCAATTGTGTACATGTTTTAAGTACGTGTACGTACTACGTAAGGCCTAATTAGATTAGGGCCATATTAAGATAGTGGCTGGACCTGGTCTAGTCAGAAATAACCAACTCTTTGACTTTGTGTGGTTTATTATGTGTTGTTGTTTTTTTTTAAATAAAAACTTATAGTTATACTGTACTACTCCTAAATGGAGCGGTCAGTGGAGCAACTGTCGGAATATATAGTCTATAGAGACTGTTTTTCAGGTCTAGAGACAGTGAATAGAGTAAAATTTCTGCTTATGCAGGGTCCAGAAACTGCTGAGCTAGATGATAGTTGATGATAGATGATTTTTAAAATGATTGATAATTTTGCATGAATCTATGTTTATTGTGGTAGTAGTAGTACTACTAGTAGGATTCTATGTGAAATTATGAATGTAGACTATAGTATTTTAGACTCGTCTCAAAGCAAATTACTATCTATGTTCCTCTTTTTTATTTGGTGAACTGGCACTGATGGTTCGAAAATCCAACGATGGACACTGTCCAAGTGCTCTTGAATTGAGTATTTACTGTGATATAAACAAATTCATAATCGGATTTATGTTTGTTTATTATTAATGTAGATATTTTGTTAATTTCTTCCGTTTACAGCAGTCTGATTCTGGTGCTTCATTTGTTGGCGATTCCTTCGGCTAAGGTGTGCTTCATGTCAACTCTCTTCCTTTTCACCCATTGGCAATGCATGACGTGGATCATCACACCCAACAGGTAATCAACTTTTTTTTAATGATTACATTTCTGTCAATTTGTATAACAAATAGTGATATTAGATGTTTGTACTATTCTAACACTTATTCGTAAATATTAATATTATAATTACTGCATTTGGTGAAAAGATTTGATATATATCTCAATTGAAATTATGGCATACAAAATACAACTCCCTGCTATATTTATAACAAGGTTATTTGTTAATGATTCTATTTGTTTACATTATATCTAAGATAAAATTAAATGTCTTGCAAATTTTATGAAGCAATATTCTAGGAAACAATAATTACCTCATGGAATTAAATTTTAGAAGCAAACAAAATAGACACCCACAGAGCTAGAGTGGTAGAAATTACACACACCTTTCAAAATTAAACCAATACTTCTAGTTTCTATAGTAACGAATGTTTTGCCTTGTGTATTTTTTCTTGATTCAACAGATCAAGTTCTACCAGTATCAAGGTGAACATACTGCATGGACAGCAAGCCAGAGGACTCGAGCAATGATTTAAGGGAGCCCATGGAATATCGGCCATGTCTACAAATATGGTGCTGAATAGGCACACACACATCAGGACAATTATACAAACAGAAAATGATATTGACCATGCGGTCGAGTGAGTCATTTGTTATACACAGTAAAACCTGTGTATAGTGGCCATCCATGGAACTAAGAAAATAGGCCACTGTAGAGTGTAGACAGGTGATCTCTACATAGGATCTCTACCTTTTCCTCTGCATTAGATCACTTTTGTGGCCATTGCAGACAGGATATGGTTGATATTAACAGGTGGTTTCTAAAAGACAGGTTTGACCTCTTTTTGTTTGTAATTACACATGGCAAGACAGCCAACAAAATGTTAAATAAGGCGAGAGGTTTAATTCTGGGACGGTATTTGATTCCATACAAGTAAAAATGTAGATTACTTGGCCAAAACTGAGCTTTGATTATTTCATCAACTGAAAATGTTGCCCAAATTTTGGTGTCATTATGTCTTCAAATATTTAATTATACTTACTGAAGTAAAATTCTAAAAAAACGATTTTAATACAAGTTCTCAGCCTAGAAAAATGCTAAGTAAATTTGTATTTTAAAGTATTGAATTGAATACCGAACCTGGTTATTATTATTTTTTTTACTGGTGCTAAAGTATTGGTTCAAAGGGGTTAGTAACATTCTCATTTATTTCAGAATACTTTTGCACAGACTTAATACATCAGGATTTATGGTGTTAATATTTCAAACAGTATAGCTATAATGAATCAATAATTTGATATACTTAATCAACCAAAATAAATTTCTTGCATTGCCCCATCCATCTTGTGTAATCTATATTTTGATTATATGAACCCATTTTGGTAAATTCCAATATGACTATAGTTTTGAATTTGTCAATTCTCCCTACCATAACTCATATTATATAATAATTAGTACTTTATTGAATTAACATTTATACTTATTTATTGTTAGTGAATGTGTATATATTCTTCTTTTTTTTAAAAGTATAATCATACAGTTTTGATTATTCATGTAACTTTAAACAAAATGATGTTTTTTTTTGGTTAACCAAATTATTAGTTATCAGAATATTTTGTGTGCGTTTTAATCTTATATCAAAGTGTATGTGTATATAGTAGGACCCCAATTATTTTATTGTATTTTATCATGTTTGGATGCTATTATTTTCAATGCAATGTTTCAGCCTTTACCTGCCAACTCGACGATTAAGCTACTTGCTTCATGCCTCTTTTAGGTGCTAGCCGTTACATTTCATGTGTACATTTTGTGTCTGAATTCTGTTTGAAAAAAAACAACAACACTGAATTGAATTTGAGATTTCAAATAGTGAACTGTATAACTTGCATTAAAAGATCATAATTATAAATGTAAATTGAAGAAATATGGGGTCGGTAACATAGTGTGGTCAAAAAGATTGGAAAGGCACATAGATTGTTGTGGGGGCAGACTTATATTTGTGTTTTATCTTTCTCCTAGTTTTTGTGTCAAATAATTGCATGGGGGCAAGTGGCCCATTTATAATCTTTTTATGGTCTAGATATGACTTTTATTGTTTTTGCCCCCCCCCCCCCCCCCCCCCCACCTCTCCCCCGGAGTTATACTGGGTTGGTTATATTTTCTTTGGTCTGTTTAATTTATATATAACTGTTGTTGTTTTTAAATTAAATGTTAAGGGAAACCTATAATGAACATTTATCATGTATATAAATTATGTATGTGTGGTATGAGAGGGTGTGCAATTAAAAGTGAATGCTGTTTAGAAGTGTATTCTGACAGGCCTAAAATTACTTAATACTTAATCTTTATTAGATACAGGCTATGATGACATGCATGTGCAGTAATAATATGACTACGATGGTGATCGAATGACATCAATTAAGTTGTGATGGTTTATAATCAGTGATAGGTTTGATAGTGATGTTGGTGGTGGCACACATTATAACCAGAAGTAACCTGGGGCGGTATTCTGAAAGCAAATTAGCACTCAATCAGCGTTCAATCAGCGTTTTCGTATTCTGAAAGCCAAATTAACTTCTCAATCATTTAACTACCATGGTAACAAGCGTTTGGCGGGAAATCATTACGCGCAGTTGTGTAATCTGCGCGCATCTTATTACGCGCAATTTAATTGCAAATTGGTATTCTGAAAGCTTAATTAGCGGTCATTTAAGTCTGAAGATAATGAAAAAGTTAAAAGAGCTATAGACCTCTCATAAGTCATAACTAGCACCGGGAGGGAGTAAATTTGAACCACGAACTCACATCCCAGCATCGCTGGGGTTTTCTCGCACATAATGACGCATATCGATTGATTCACATAATATTATTAAAAAGTCTATTAATCCATTTACGTTTCCGCATAATATAGTTGCACTTTGTAATAGATCATCACTACTTTTGAACAAGCATAATGATGGTGAATAATGGTAACATTATCTTCTTTGTGAATTAAAAGTCCATCTAATAGATGCAACGTGTATAACAAAAAAGGTTAATGGAAAGAATTATCTTCTTTCCATTAAAATGCATCCGATGCCTCTATTGCATAACGGTTTATATTACATTTCCTTCACATTATTCAAGAATACTTTGTGATTATGTCAAATATTATCTGATTACAGCAATAATAACAACATAATATTTTATTTTATAAAAGAAAGAAAATGATGCTAAAATGATATTAGTCAAGTATTGTATACATTTTTTGCTTCTAGCGATAACTAAATCATTATAACCGTTTTGTTATACACGTTGCATCTATTAGATGGACTTTTAATTCACAAATACAATCAGACAAATGTTGGAGGCATTTGAATGATATAAATATCAAAACTTGCAAACAATATTCACTTTTTATATTAAATGTATCCTTTATAAAACAGCGTAAAGTTAAAATCTGATGATTTCATCATCATGGCCTAGGGTACATGGTTTCATTTTGGAGGAAAACACAATTATTGAAGGATGTATCTTATCCAAATTAATTAAGTTTAATTTCAATAACAGAAACACGCAAATGTTCATTATTAAATGTCCTTTAGTAACCGACATGTCGATTGATTTCATATTGCTGCAATTAACATTGAAATGAAATGATTTGTTATTCATACCTTTTCATCCTAGACAGGGGTATTGAACATATTGACTTACAGGAAATGTCTCGTTGAATAAAATAACATAGCTACAAATTACACAATATTTACAAAGTAATATTTCTTTCAATCAAAGGTGTGATACAATGACTATGCAGGCATTAGATGATATATTTACAAATTAATTATTTCAGAATTATCACAGTGAAAACAAAATATATGGAGTGATTTTCAACGGTAGAGATGAGAGCAGAGGGCCATGCCAAGAAGGAGGTCACATGCGCGTTAGTGCGCGTAAAAATCTTGTAACAGCCTATTTGATTGGATGGAATATTAATGAGGTGGGAGGAGCTTAAGATAGTCGCGCAGAAGTTAATTGAACGCTGATTGAGCTTTCAGAATACCGATTTTCCACTCAATCAGCGTGCAATTAAATCATGGACTTAAGTGCATATTTAAATGAAAAGTTAAATGAGCTTTCAGAATACCCCCCCTGTTGGATTAATGTAGGTGAATTTGTTGTTGTTTGTTTGTTTGTTGTTGTTGTTGTTTTTTTTTTTTTTTTTTTTTTTTGGGGGGGGGGGGGGGGGTCAACAACTTAATTGCTGCTCTCTAGTCTTGTTGACAATAAAGACAACAATCTAAACCATTAAATTGCCTAATCCATAAGAACAATTTCCACCAATTATAAAACGGTTTAGCATGCCAACTTACACCCCCATACACAATTGGCCTCATAACAGTAGGATTTTTGTCTTTAATATGAAGATTAAATTAGAACTCAAAGCTGTACATGGTATATTTAGCAAGGGAAATAGTTAACTGATGAAATTATAAAAAAAAAAACATACTGTATAATTGGAGTACATAAACACTACACGTGCTTTTATGAGAGAAAAAACATCTCATGAATAATAATGATATGCTAATGAGAATATTTGTGCGTAAATGTGCAAATCATATAAATACAGCGCGCAAGTTGAACTGCGCATGCTCAGTAGAATTTCGCTGCTGTACAGTTTCAAAACACTTCAAATACTTTTACGTGAGAAATAGCATTACATGGGATCATCCGGCGCCTCATGAATATTCAAGACCTAGATAAATCGCTTCTAATTTGACAGATTTTTTGGCCGAGTTCACTCTCTAGTCTTTATATTATAGTTACTCTATGGCCATAGCAGTGCACAGGAAAATAGGCGTGATAGTCGACGCACTGCATAGCATGATGATTGGTCAAGTATTTCTAGGTCACTACGCGATGACGTAGAGAAGTAGTACACGGGAGCTTCAAAAATCGTGTCACTCCGCCATCTTGCCCATGTACAAAGTCTATTGGACACGTGACTTGCGCGCGATAAGTAAGCCTTTTAGTTATAAACGGGTTGGTTTGTTTATTCATAATTCTATGGTGAAATGAAAATGAAATGAAATGAAATGAAATTTATTAATATCCTTTCACCCTTAACAAGGGTATTGAGGATAACAATATGAGAAATGTCTCATTGAATAATGTCACATAGTTATATACAATATGTACAAAGTATAATCATATAATATTTACAAAGTATAATGAAAACATCTAATATTTACAAAGTAATGTTCTCTAATTGTAAGTTTGTTATAAATGTATATGCAGGTGATGTAGTAATCAATAAATTAATTAAAGGCACTAAATGAATTAGTTACAAATTATTTCAGTTTCAGATTTATCACTGTGAAAATCTAAAATTTTTGATTTTACACTTAATGTTTGATTTTCAATATTGAAATACAAGCAGTGATAATTCTTTGTCGTATGTACAATAACATACAAAAATATACACAATATTTATTTAAATCTGTCCATAATGATGCTGCAGAATTTGGATAGCTTCAACAATGTCGACGGCAAAGGGGAATTAAACAATTTATACATTTTGATAGTGTCCGGGCGTTTTTTAAAGTAGTTATCGAGGAATTTCTTCCTTGCTAGTTCAAATTCCGTACATTCAAATAGGTAATGGAATTCATCCCCAAGTTTAGAATGATTGCACAAAGTACAAAATCGTTGTGATCTATCCACGTTTGAATATCTACCGGAAACAATTGGCAGACGATGATTTCCACATCTAAATTTACAAATTATTACTCTATGCTTAAATGGTAATTTCATGAGGCATTTTTCGAAAGTACATGTTTGTTTAAAAATGCGATAATTCAAACAATGTGAATTACGGTTTACTTCATAATGCCAATTTTGAGAGTAGACGTCATTTAACCGTTGTTTTATTGTCAATTCAAGCCACTTTGGGTCTTTGCTCTCTATGCTATCCCATAAATACGACAATCCCAGTTTATCTATTGAATTCTTTATCTTGACTAACCAAGGAGAACGGTATATATCAAGATTAAACATCATTTTCATTATGTCATAAACAATGTGTGATAACTTTGAAGTTTTACTTATAACAATCCTTATCCAAAATAATAACATTCTCATTTCAATATCTTTCAAAATACTATGCTTTCCTAATTCGCCAAATGCCATACAATTTGCACTACTTTTATTGATTTTTAGTAATTGTTTATAAAAGGTAATTTGAAAGTGTTCAATTTCTTTTAAATTTTCCTCACAACCCCATACTTCGCTTCCATATAAAAGAATAGGATTGACAAGTTTTTCAAAAAGATCCAATTCAATATCTATTGGTAAACTAAGCGATTTTGATTTTGCTCTTAAACTAAACATCGCCTTTCGGGCTTGAATAATTTGTTTATTTTGAGCCTTCTTAAAATGATTATTGTAATTGAATGTTGTTCCAAGGTATACATAATCATCTACTATTTCTAAAATGTCATTTCCAAAACGAAAAACAGGTAATTTCCTGATTTTTCCACGGGAAAATATTACCACTTTAGTTTTGTTAATATTAACTTTCAAGGACCATTTATTACAGTATCTATTAACATTATCTAAAGCAATTTGGAGATCATTTTCAGACTCAGCAAAAATGATAGTGTCATCTGCATATAAAAGAGTGAACAACTTCAAAAACACATTTACACCTTCATCACGTACTTTCTTTTCAATGTTACGAGGGAGCAAATTAACACCTTTGCAGTTTTCTCGTAAGGTTGATTCAAAATCATTTATAAACATTGCAAATAGTAAGGGCGATAGGTTATCACTTTGTCTTACTCCTACATTACATTCAAATAGGTCGGAACGTTCTGCGTTACTTCGAACATATGACTTGGCGTTATTATACATATCTTGAACAAGTGCAAGGATTTTGCCATTAATATTGTATCGTAACATTTTATACCACAATAAATTTCTATCAACAGAGTCGAATGCTTTCCTATAATCAACAAAAGCGCTGTATATTCTTTTCTTTTCTGATAGATAAATATCAATTAAAGAGTAAAAAACAAAAGTATGATCTAGCGTAGAATAATTCTTGCGAAAACCGGCCTGTTCTTCTCCCATTAAATTATAGGCATCAACGTACTGTGTTAGCCGCTCATTCAATACAGCAGTAAAAAGCTTCCCTAAACAACTCAATAAAGTAATCGGTCGATAGTTATCTGGATCATGTGTTGATCCTTTCTTCTTATAAATTGGGCATAAAACACCGATAGTCCAGTCCTGAGGGACGTGCCCACTGTCTAATATTACATTGAACATTTTCCTTATTAAAGATATCATTTGATTATTGCTGTGTTTAATAAACTCATTCAAAATAGAATCATTACCAGAAGATTTATTATTCTTCAGTTTTTTAATTGATTTTTAATCTCATTATCCACAAAAGGTATATTTATTTCATTATTTTGTTGCTGGTATTCAACATTATTGAATTGATTCTGACTTTCATTTCGCTCACTTTTCTTATTCAAATTTTCAAAAAATTCCTTAAAAGATTCTATTGATACTTTAACGTCAGTATTACCTTTTTGTTCGCCTTGCTTTAATAGTTTCCAAAATTCAGCTGGGTTTTTTTTCTTCAAACTTCTAAAATTGTCTTGAGTTTTTTTGTCATATTCTTCTTTCAATTTGGCTATCAAAGTCTTATATTTCTTTCGCAACGCAGCGAGTTTTGAGTCTAATCTAATTTTAGTTGCCTGTTCCAGGCATTTTTTTTTTCTTCTTCTGCAGTCGAAAGAATTCTCTTCTTAAATCTTGACATTCGTCATTAAACCAAGGTTTTCCCTTACACTCTTTAAATGGTCTAAATGAGGGTTTATTTCTATTCCTATTTATTGTACGTGACATTCCAAGCTTTTTTGCAGAATCAAAGTATATATTCTTTACTAAATCAACTATACTATCAACTAATTTCGCTGAATTACAATATTCGTCAATTGATATTTCATCAATAAATTTTGAGACTTCCGCAATTTTCTTGTCATCTAAATTCAGCATAAAATTGTTTGCAAGATCAGGATTCCATTTAAATATAACTGATGATTGCTGACCATCGTTAAAAGGACAACTTTTTATTCCTGCTTCTATAATATCACTTTGACTAGAGTCATTCAATTTCAGAGTCAAACAAATTGGAGTGTGTTTGTCCGACATACATTTCTCAAAATCATCAACACGAAAATTGTGAATGAATGGCAATAATTCAACTGACGTAATACAATAATCAATAGTGCTAGCATCGGCACAAGTTAATTTCCCTTTAAAAAAAAATGGTAATGGATGACCTAGAAAGACTTGACCAATCATCATGCTATGAAGTGCGTAGACTATCGCGCCTATTTTCCTGCGCACTGTCCTAGATTTTATCACGCCTATTTGAACAATGGGATCCATGGTGACGTATGCATATGAACTTGTTTTATTGATCTCGATCCGGTGACGACGCGTATGAACTGCTCTGTGATTGGTTTATGTAGTTCCCAAGTAGCCCACAATGCAACGTAGAGAAGTATTGGTTCCGGTGACCAAAAATCGCGGTCACTCTGGCAGAGTGACACCCGCTGTTTAATTCTGCGTATCCAAGTGCGCAAAACAAATTTCACTCGCGATATGCAAATTTGGGGTCGTCAAACTTTATCACGTGTTCTTGAAATTATTTTTAGTCAGGCTAAGTAAACATTGTTATTGTGACGTCATAATGAAAAGCCTGCGTCTCAAAGTGCGTGTTAATTTTTAACATCGCGCTCTGCCCATTCACTTTGAAAATATGATCTCCAAATTGCTTTAAATAATGTTAATAGATACTGTAACATTGATGGTCCTTGAAAGTTAACATTAAAAAAACTAAAGTGGTAATATTTTCCCGTGGAAAAAATCAGGAAATTACCTGTTTTTCATTTTGGAAATGACATTTTAGAAATAGTAGATGATTATATATACATTGGAACAACATTCAATTACAATAATCATTTTAAGACGGCTCAAAATGAACAAATTATTCAAGCCCGAAAGGCGATGTTTAGTTTAAGAGCAACATCAAAATCGCTTAGTTTACCAATAGATATTGAATTGGAACTTTTTGAAAAAACTTGCGAATCCTATTCTTTTATATGGAAGCGAAGTATGGGGCTGTGAGGAAAATTTAAAAGAAATTGAACACTTTCAAATTAGCTTTTATAAACAATTAGGCCTACTCAAAATCAATAAAAAGTAGTGCAAGTTGTATGGCATTGTGCGAGTTGGGAAAGCCTAGTATTTTGATTAATATCGAAATGAGAATGTTATTATTTTGGATAAGGATTGTTTTAAGTAAAACTTCAAAGTTATCACACATTGTTTATAACATTATGAAAATGATGTTTGATCTTGATATACACTACTCACAACAAGTAAGTACCCCCCTAGCATTTTGTTCAAATATCTTAAAAAGTATTTCACCGATTTCATACATTCCAAGCGTAATGGATGCGCAATTTTCTTACGCACAATGTGAGTGGTAAATGGTTGCCATAGCGTTACACTTTCATCATCAAAAAATGAATTTTCTAAAACAAAGTGCCAACAAAAAAGTTGCACTTTCAGTTTTATTTGGCATAGTGGGTACATTTTGAAAGTTGAGGAGTTTGTCCCCCTCCCTTTGTCATTATGTATGTTTGGTTCCATACTTATATACTTCATATTACGTGAAATTTTTGTCTCAGGTGTGCACCAAATCGCACAATTTCACGCCAGAAAATACAAAAGCTCCCTATTGTGGAAGGGGGACACCCCCTCCCACACCCTCCCCCGCTCGGTCGCTTCGCTTCCTCGCAATGTCTCCCCTCCACTTTTGAGAAGTTGTTGACGCCCTTGTTTAGTTTCATGGGAGCCCAATGCCCTAGACTATATCGATGGCTCTATAGTGTACAGGATCACGTGGATCCATCTCATGCAAGGCTCAATCTTTTCCTTGCTATGCCCTTTAAAAATTGGTTACGAGTAGGTTCACTATTTTACACAATATTAACACCCATGAAATGATGATAGGAGTTGCAAATGTCTGAAATCTAAAAGCTTCCAGGTCTTCGAGCCATCAAGACACTTTCAATGAGCGCATAATAAAACTTCCGGGCATGCCAATGTGGGGCTTTTAGGTCTCTCAGTGGTCACTCTGGCCAAATTTTCAAATTTCGCCCCCCCCCCCCCCCCCCCCCCCCCAATCGCAAAAACGTGTAATACTTCTAAACTTGGGGATGAATTTCATTACCTATGCTATTTGAATGTACGGAATTTGAACTAGCAAGGAAGAAATTCCTCGAAAGTTACTTTAAAAAACGACCGGACACTATTAAAAATGTGTAAATTGTTTAATTCCCCTTTGCCGTCGACATTGTTGAAGTTATCAAAATTCTGCAGCATCATCATGGACATATTTAAATAGATATTATTGTATATTATTGTATATTATTGAACATACGACAAAGAATGATCACTACTTATAGTTCAATGTTGAAAATCAAACATAAGTGTAAAATCAACAATCATAGTTTTCACAGTGATAAATCTGAGACTGAAATAATTTGTAACTGATTCATTTAGTGCCTTTAATTGATTACTACATTACCTGCATATAAATTTGTATTATACTTCCGATTGGAGAACATTACTTTGTAAATATTGATGTTATCATTATATTTTGTAAATATTGTATGATTATATTGTGTACATATTGTATATAAATATGCGATATTATTCAATGAGACATTTCCTGTATTGTTATCGCCAATACCCTTGTTAAGGGTGAAAAGATATTAATAAATTTAATTTCACAGGATAATTGTACAGTGGTCGGTCTTTCCGTTAAACGTCTTTGCTTTTATTCATAAATCTTGTTCATGTGAAGGATTGAAGAAATTTAAATAAAAGACTCGATAAATTGCTCAATATTCCAAACTGTTTATAGGTCGTTTGTAATCCAAATAATTCTTGGGAATATAAAGCAAATATAAAGCAAAGCAAATATAAAGCAAATCACCTTTTGGTTTCAGGCGATGGCAAACTATCACTTCCTCGGCGATCTGAATGTATACGCTATCTTTCCTCAGCTTCGCTTTGGAAAGATAGCTACATCCAGATCGCCTTAGGCCGTGGGACGAGCGCCGGAAAACGCTCTACTTCTCACTTTTTTACAACGTGGTAAAGGGGATTACACACATTTCATTTTAAAATATGCATTACTTGATCATTATCACAAATATAGATGTTCAACGTTGCAAAACTTGCACATTAATTAACAATTAGCAAAAATATGAAATTAGAAATATGCCTTAAGTCTTGACCTGATATATTATAGCGCTACTGATTGGTCATAATTTCTCTGGTTGAACAAATCTGACCAATCACGACATACGAAACGGCACCGAACGGCGCTGTCATGTAGCAGACATGTATTACGCTGGGCATACTATGAATACGCACGGTGCATTGCCGTCTGAGTGCAGGCAGTATACTGTACAGGAGCTATGTACATTCGTCGATTTCCCAGTCCTGTAGGGGGCACTAGCATAGCTAGAGAGGGGTGGGGTGGAGTGGGGTAGTGGCTCGTAAGATATCATATATGGAACCCATTAATCTGACAAAAATCAAAGATAATGGGGAAATCATTTTAAAATAAAACAACACATGTAACAATACAATATTTAAATTAATTTCTGGGATAGATGTCACTATTATTTGTTAAATTTTGTTTGTAAATTTACTAAGGGCACATGCCAACTATAGCTACGCCACTGCCAGCCCCCCCCCCCCCCTCCCCAACAAATTTATTTAATAACTTTTCTTTTTTTAATAAAAAAAAACTTGTTCACATCACATCTATTACCACATTTCAGTTGCAATTTCACACGCTGTTCATACATGTATACATCTCCATCTCACAATAAACATACAGTCGAGAATATCATGAATATTTACATTTATTGCATAACAACTGAAATACCATATTATGAGAGAAAATAAATTATCTCGAGTACATGAATTCACTACATGACTATGTTTTCATCATTCTGCAATTGACACATTATTGAATATCATGAATACTAATTAGTATCCATTGCATGACAAGAAGAAAATTTACATACATGAGAAATCAGAAAGTAGGACTACAACTTTAATAACATACTTTATTTATTTATTTATTTATTTTGGTATATATTTCAAACTGATCAGCAGCAGTGCTGAAAGGATCAGTGTACATTGAACATCAGAACATACATAGTATAAATAATACAATATAGCAATTGTTACATTCAAATTTAAATGAATTGGATCATTAATGTTTAGTACAAGATTTACAAAAGTAAATCACTATAAGATAAACAAAGCTACACTACAAAAAGAACAAATATCAAATCATTGAGTATGAGTGCTGTACATGTTCCGTGCATTAATTCTGTGGACAAACAATATTGTAATTCCAGAAAGTATTGTCTAAAGACGTCACATACAAATGATACAATTCCATGTGTTAACAAAACATTTCTCTCTGTAAAGTAAACCATCATAATTCTGAATTTCTACCTAGATGAATTAATATTTATGATAATGATTGACCTTCCAATACATGAACTAATAATAGACTAGACAATACTAAAGTTTGTAGATAATCTCACCTGAATCATGGCATTACATACATGTAAACATTATATCTGTTCTATTATTTTCTGTGATATTGACTTTCAAAACAGAAACTGTACATTATGTTAATCATTACTACCTCAAATCATTCTGGAATAATTTAATTAGGTGATTGAACATTGAATGAGTTAATGACTTAGTCAAATCAGAGATCTTACAGAACAGAGCTTACACTTTTCATATGTCATTAGATAAGCACACAATAAAGATAATAATCTTGGAAAAATTTGTTTGTGCCAATAAAAGACCCCTCAGCATTCTGGTGTCTAAATACAAATTATGATGTCACAAAACTTCAAAAGACTTTACACATGTAGGCACACTTGCACTATACATTTCATGCCCATCTATACATATTTTGAGATAAATTATTGACTTGTTTTGTCAGAAGCATCTAATAATTGTAATTTTCTAACTAATAGTCTATCAGGTTATGAAAAGCAGCATTTTTTTTTGCTATAATCTTGGCAATGGTTTTTAATGTGTTCTAAATACATCAATGAAAAGGAAAAATGATGTTTCCATTTTTTGTTTTTGGTCCCAGGGTGCATTTTGGCGATTTTAAAGATAATTAGCTAATTTGCATATTTCTGAACTAAGGTCAGGGGTCATTTTCCATCTAGGAATAGTACAGTAGTAATCAAAACAATCATGACAGGGTAATATGGGGCAAGGAATCCATTTCCAGTGCTCATTTTCATGTGTCGTATGGGCAACGCCCTAAAATCCAATATGGCTTCCCCTAATTTGCATATTTATGAATATTATTGATTTACAGTAGCTACATCCTCTAATAAGTATTAATTACAGGTCATATAGATTAAATTAGACTCTTAATGTATATTAAAGATACTTCAGCTTGGTTGCCACCATGGCAACCTCTGACAATGCCTATAATTAGCTTAATTTGATTATTGACCTAATTTGCATATTCCCAGAAATCATGTAAATTTGTGTGTTTTGTGAACCCAGCAAGTGAAATCAACGAGAAATACCACTTTTCCATGGTTTTAGGGGGCAACGAATCCATTTATGATACTTATTTCGACGTATCACCTCGGCAACCCACATAAATCCAAGATGGCGGCCTTCGTCATTTTTGAGTAAATAATGCTATTTGCTACTTTAATGGCATTTAATTTATAAAATCATGATTTGTTTACTGTAAGCAAACAACTACATTGTGATTCAAGTATTCTGGTTGCTTATTCCAATAATTAAAAGTCAAAACATTATAATATTAATCTAATATAACCGAAATAATATAATCGTGTATCATAACATGTGTTATTTGGGGAGCAGCCATCTTGGATTTGAGATGGTTGCCATGGTGATACAGGTAAATAAGTATCAAAAATGGATCTGTTGCCCCCCTAAACCTTGGAAAAGTGGTATTACTTGTCTTTTTTACTTGCCGGGTTCCCAATATACTGGATTTGGGGGAATATGCAAATTAGGTAAAATACATAATTATGCAAATAATATGCAATGCTAGAGGTTACCACGATGGCAACTCATCTTTGATATCTTAAATACATACTTGGAACATAACTAACAAATAATAATCCGGAATTATTGCTTATTAGGGGCTGTAGCCACTGAAAATCAATAATATTCATAAATATGCAAATTGGGGGCAGCCATCTTGGATTTCAGAGTGTTTCCCATACAGCACTTACAAACGAGCACAGGAAATGGAATCCTTGCCCCAAAATACCCCAGAATACTAGTTTTTATCAATATTGTACTATTCCTAGATAGAAAATGACCCCTGACCTTATTTCACAAATATGCAAATTAGCTAATTATCTTTAAAATCGCCAAAATTCACCCTGGGACCAAAAATAAAAAATGGAAACATCACTTTTTCTCATCAGTAATGTATTTAGACCAAATTAAAAACTGTTTCCAAGATTATAGCAAAACATTTCACAACATTTATGTGTACTACATTAGGGGATATACTATAACTTGACAAACATGATTGTTAATGACTTAATGATGACATTCCGAATATTGCTTTCTTTTCAATTATCCTATATTTAGATACATCCCTACAAAAAAATTGTGTTTGAGTGAACAGAAAGTCTACTGCAAGGCTCAACACTCGCACTGGCCCGGGCCAGTGAAATTACACATGGGGCCAGCACAAATGTATACAAGTCTCCTGTTTTTTTGGGGTCCGATCAGGCATGCAGATTTTCAACCCGGCATTGAAAAAATGAAAAAATCTTGTTTTCTGTTATGTCATGCTTACCTGTAATCAAAGGTTTGTTTAGGAAAGAGTGATATTTTGAATAGTAAAAAGCTAACTCATAAAATACAATTTTGGGGCCAGTAAATTTTATTTCGGGCCACCAGAATAGGGGAAGAAACTATTTCACAGGCCCGATCGGGCCACTGATTAAAAAGGTGAGTGTGGAGCCCTGTCTAATGGCTCTTCTTATGCTATCTCAGTCTGCTTGGCTACTATCCTGGTCTCAACATCGTAGCAACTGGCATGGCCTCGGATGCCACCCAGTCCCTGCCTTGGATCTAAAGGAGCAACGCATGATTACCAACGTTTGGGAAGACAAACAAAGAGAGAAAAAAGAAAAGGGAAATTTTTTCAAAATCCAAAATCACTGCAAAGTAAAGTTTGAATAATTTTGCTGATCCTTTATTTAATAATTCATAATAAATGAAGACCATATGTAGCTAAATACAAATTCAAGTTGAACACTATACAAGTAAAGCAAGTTACTAAACTAGCGGAAAGGAAAAACAGATGATAATCTTACAAATTCTAAGATCGTTCCACCATCCAGCAGTTATCCAGTCTGTGCCCAACACCCTCATCCGTCGATCCCACCAACTCAGTGATGCTGACCACCTGCAACAGGAAATCCAGCACGTCACCACAGCTCTCACTGCCATCAACAAATACCCAAAAAACAAGATCAAGACCGGGATTCCAGCCAGCAAGCCCGCCGCCAACACCACCACGGAAGAGAACCAACCTACAGCTACACCACCGACACAAACAGTTGTTCTACCCTATATACGTCTGGCCCCACACAAGATTCAACGCATCCTTCAGGCAGCAGACATCAAAGTACGACACAGCTCATCCAACAAGCTCCACTCGGAACTACACACCCATAAAGACAGCCATCCACATCACCAGAAAGCAGGAGTCTACAGAATACCATGCGAGTGCAGCAAAGTCTACATCGACGAAACTGGAAGAAATCTGGAAACAAGACTTAAGGAACACAAGACCAGCTACAGACTCAGCGATTGGGACAAGTCAGCCATCGTCAAGCACGCACAACAGCACGAACACGTCATCCAATGGGACAACAGCAAGCTCATCACCACCATCAACCACTGGAACATACGCCGCATACGAGAAGCAATCGAAATTCACCGCCACAACACCGTGCCTCAAGATTTGGGATTATACATTAGCGACATCTGGAAACCACTCATCAACAAGGACACCGACAGACCACCGACACAGCCTACACCACCGCCACAGTCGCCCACACATCACCCGCCGACACCAGCCGTCACTCACGTCCGCAACCGGCAAGCCGGCAGACTCCAGCATACGCCACAGCCAACGCCACCGCCACAGTCACCCACACATCACCCGCCGACACCAGCCGTCACTCACGTCCGCAACCCGAGAGCCGAGAGATTCCAGCGCCGCCAACGTCGGCAGTACACACAGCGCGCCGCCGACACCGCACCCACGGACACCTAGTACGCCACCCGCGTCCGCATCCCGCACCCTTAATCCCTAGCACGCCAGCGAATCGCCACTCCTGACGATGGACAGTCAACCTGTTCGAAACGTCGAGCCCCTCCTACCACCAACCCTCTCCTTACAATAACTATACCGGCGCTGTAGTTCTTATCAGAACTACAAGCTCAGAAAGAATACCAACAGTACTTTCCAGGACTACCAACAGTCCTTTCAATGACTACCACAGTCCTTTTTTAGGACTATCCTAGAAAGAATACCAACAGTCCTTCTCAGGACTAACCAATCCTCTCCTTATACATGGTGTAACCGCAAACCATACGTTTTATCTACACCATCATGGAAGCCGATACCCCGGGGGGGAGGGGGGGGGGGGGGGGTACTGGGAAGGGTGACTTTTTCAAGAAAGATCCTTAGACATGGGTCCCCTTTTCATTAAAAAATCCTTAGACATGGGTCCCTTTTTTTAATTTCCTCTCTATCCGGGATTTTGGGATTTGCCGATGCGAAATTGCAAAAATTTTCAAGCTCGCTACGCTCGCTAAAAGAAACCACAAAAGTTGCGGGAAATACACAACGAACATGCGACGCCGGCGAAAAAAAATCCTTAGACATGGGTACCTTTTTACAGCAAAAGGACCCTTAGATGTGGGTATGGGTTCGGAGGTCTCAGCCGCACACCCCCGTCCGACTATAATCTGAGTACCCCCCCCCCCCCCCCCGGGCCGATACTTACAAGCAACATTTAAATTCTAAACAGTTATGTAGTATCTTCTTACACATAAGAATAGCCAGTAAAGTTATGATGGCCGTAACTATATATATAATATAATAAAATATCCTTATAAAGGGTTCTGATACTTCCATCAGTCTTGTATTCAAAATGAAAACATCTCTCTTGTAATATATTCAGGAAATGCAAATAACTTAAGAAAAAGTCAGAAAACTATGAACTATGTCAATATCTTATTTTATTTCTGACTTATGTATTATATGATCAGAAAAGTAGGCATATTACGAACTTCTTTCACATGACACATGTGAACAACTATAACATCTCAAATGAAATAATGTTTGTAAATAATGAAGATAGATACCTGTCATCTTTGCTGCTTTTTCTAATACCTTGTAGGCTTCAAGTTTCTGCATTTCTGGTGGGCAACCAGGCACTGTATCAATCTCTTGCCCGAATTCCTCTCCCGGTAGTATCAGTTCCAGTGGCACATGCCCGTGGGATATGTATGGTCGCTCCTTCTGGGAGAACTCTGGTGCCTTTGATCGTCTTCTCTATAAAGAGAAAACGTAATAACAAATAAGCTCCAACCCATGAGCATTTAGAAGTAAAATTAAATTTGTGATACTTGATGTGTCAATCCATAAACCAGCTTAACCAGAAAGCTATACTGGAGAGAATCATTTACAATCACAATGAGACATGGACTTTTTTTGCAATAACAATTGAAAATATAATAGTTTTATTTATGTACATTGACTTTGTCAATAAAAAACTTGTGACACTTCTGTCAACAATGCCCAAATTGCAAATGGTGTGTTTTTTTTTATGAGTGTATCACTATTCACAGAACTCAGAAGTGATTCATTCTTTAATCTTGGCTACGAGTACATTTGTGAAATGATACCAACATCAAACTAGCGTATACATTCAGATCGCCGAGGAAGTGATAGTTTGCCATCGTCTGAAACCAAAAGGTGGTTATTTGCTTTATATTCCACATCAATTATTTTGATCACAAACGACCTATAACTAACACAAAGGCCTAAAAAGTTTGGAATATTGAGCAGTTTTTCGATTATTTTATTTTAATTTCGTCAATCCTTCACATGAACAAGATTTATGATTAAAAGCAAAGACGCTTAATGAAAAGACCGACCACTGTACAATTAAATGATACCAATGATACCAACATCAAACTCGAAATTGTGAGTTACGTGCATTGTCAATGGAAGTAGACTCTAAGCAGAGGCGTCGATCCTGGGGGGGGGGGGGGGGGGGGGACAGGGGTCGGTCGCCCCCCCCCCCCCCCCAATGAAAATATTGGGGGGCGAACATATAATTTCGCCCCCCCCCCCCCCCCCCCCCAATAACTCGAGTGATATAATGCCAAAGAGGGGAAAGACATCAATAATTAATCTTAAAATTATAGCTGATTTTTTAGTTTGAAAAGGACGGTAAATTTATTTTTTTGCTGCGCGCTTCGCGCGCATACTGTTTCTCATATTGCAAGTTTCATTTCGGTTGCGTGAACTCACCTTTCGAAATGTGTTGGGCATTGTAATTTCTCAAACGCACACCTCAAACAAAGTTTATTAAACCCTCATCTATAGCACACCGTCACAGAAAATAAAATAATCTGAAAATCTTTCAGTCAATTCGGTCCAAAAGCGCTGAACGCAAATCAAATTGGAATATCATGTCCCCCCACATTTTAAAGTGGAGGAGATTGTCCCCCTCCCTTTGTCATTATGTATGTTTGGTGCCATACTTATATACTTCATATTACGTGAAATTTCTGTCTCAGGTGTGCACCAAATCGCATAATTTCACGCCCAAAAATACAAAAGCTCCCTACTGTGGGAGGCAGACACCCCCTCCCACACCCTCCCCGCTCGGTCGCTTCGCTTCCTCGCAATGTCTCGCCTTCACTTTTGAGAAGTTGTTGACGCCCTTGCTTAGTTTCATGGGAGCTCAATGACCTAGACTATATCGATGGCTCTAGGATCACGTGGATCCATCTCATGCAAGGCTCAATCTTGTCCTCGCTATGCCTTTTAAAACTACGTTACGAGTAGGTTCACTATTTTATACAATTTTAACACCCATGATAGGTGTTGCAAATGTCTGAAATCTAAAAGCTTTCGGGGGCTCCGCCCCCTGGACCCCCATTATTGTCCCCAAATGAGAGTGCCCCCCCCCCCAAAGTCAGGTCTTCGAGCCATCAAGACACTTTCAATGAGCGCATAATAAAACTTTAGCTTTTAGCTCTCTCAGTGGTCACTCTGGAAAACATTTCAAATTTCGCCCCCCCCCCCCCCCAATCGCAAAAATGGATCGACGCCCCTGACTTTAAGTTTCAATTTCATTTAGTTCCAGCCTCCAGTCCAGGGCTATGCTCCAGTTCCACTGATCTGTTGATTTTTGTTTATATTTTTTTTTTCACTCACTCAGTCAGTCATTCATAATGAAATATTTTGGATTAATGCATGTAATTAAAATACAATACTTATTACTTATTAGTTGTCATATTAGCCTAGGATTCGGCTCTTACCTTCATATATACTGGTGCTTCGAAATACTTTTGTGCCTTTCGGATTTGTCGCGTCTCGATCAAGTCATGATGTCTCTCTACTGACCCCGGTCTTGCTACATCGCATCGGGGAATATCTGGCGGTGCGTCGCGCCGGGTACTGCGAGCTCACCCCAGCCCCTCGGAGCTCACAATCATCTTTCAATGTTGAATTGTCACCCAAAGCAAGATATATTGAAGCAACAGAAGCTTTCTCTGCAAAAATACCACTCAAATCCTTCCATCTTCCTGCACATTTCAGCCACGAATTCGATGAAAACATTCAAAATAGCGTTTGTTTTGACTTCGCAAAACCGTACTCCGTGGTCGTATACGTATGTATACAACAACAACAACAATGCATGTCTGCTACATGACAGCGCCGTTCGGTGCCGTTTCGTATGTCGTGATTGGTCAGATTCGTTCAACCAGAGAAATTATGACCAATTAGTAGCGCTATAATATATCAGGTCAAGACTTAAGGCATATTTATAATTTCATATTTTTGCTAATTGTTAATTAATGTGCAAGCTTTGCAACGTTGAACATCTATATTAGTGATAATGATCAAGTAATGCATCTTTTAAAATGAAATGTGTGTAATCCACTTTACCACGTTGTCAAAACTGCACAAAAAAACGGGTTCGTCCCACGGCCTACCTCGGAAGTGATAGTTTGTCCCATCACCTTCAGCAACGGTAAATATTTGCTTAATATATCGAATATAACATACAAAATGTAAGAATTGAATTATGTTCTCGACAGTTATTGACACGCATAATATCAAAAAAATTGTCATTATGACAAATTTGTCAGCATGACAAAATATTCCTCTGTGGAACACCCTCCAGATAACCCTCTTCTTACATTATGAATAGCGTCCCTTTTCTTAGATTATGATTAGCGGTCCTTATGAATAATAACCCTTCATGAATAATGATTTTTTTTCTTCAAATTATGAATAGCGGTTCTTATGACAAGTTGACCCTTATGAAAATCAGTCGTTATGCATATCGAGCAGACCCTCCCCCCTCCTCTCCTCCTCCTCATTTTCTCCTTCTCCTTCTTCTCTTCTTACTCCTCTTCAACTTCTTCCTCCCCCCCCCCCCCCCCGGGGGGGGGGGGTACTCACGTATATTGGGTATACGGGGATGTGCCGCTGGGAAGGGTGACTTTTTCAAGAAAGATCCTTAGACATGGGTCCCCTTTTCAAAAAAAAATCCTTAGACATGGGTCCCATTTAAAAAAAAAAACCTTAGACATTGGTCCCTTTTTCATTTATTCCTTTCCCCTCTTTTCTCCCTCATTTTCTCCGGGGTTTTGGGATTTGCCGATGTGAAATTGCTAAAAAAAAATATATATATTTCACAACCTCGGGTGTTTATATATTACCCTTCATAACGCCATATCTTAAGACATAAAAACGAATATACCCATACAATAATATTGGTTTTTTAAAGGTTTATAAGGCTTTTGTCCAACAGATTGGCAGTTCATGTGTGCGATTTTGATGCCGTTTGACTTACCTATAGCTAGTTGATGCCGTTCTGCCGAAATACATCGGGGTTGCTGAAAAAATAGGAATTTAACAAATGTTGTTACTGCAATATCAATCGGACTTCATTTGATTAATTTTGGGTAAATTCATTTGTTTTCAACATTATCTCATACTTCAAATGAGTAAACAAACAATACAGATGATACATTTACAACAAATTAATAACAAATTAACATGGAACATACATTTTATAATATAGATTTCCTATCCATTTTCAAACTATCGTCAATCAAATTCATACAATGCTAACTTCAATTTCGTCCCGAGACGTAAGGAAACTGCAATTGCTACATTCGATTTAGTCATTTACCATTCTAATTGATCAATGGTCATTCAAATTCAAAATTGGCTCACTCTAATTCGTCATTTCGCAATGGAATTCGTCCCGACTGGTTATAAAACGCACAATGTGAAGTTCGAATTCATCATTGATCATTCGATTTCAAGACTATAGTCGTTCAAATTCGTCATGTAGTCTGGTTGCCCTGGTTCATTATGCATTTCCCTATAATAGCTCATACAATTCAATTAAAAATGAATAACAAGTGTTTCTATAACGATATACTGATTACAAAACAATTTATGTCGATACTGCAATATTCAAAAAACGATAATTGACCAAAAGTCTGATTGATAGATTGATTCATACAATAAATTTGTGTTATGTGACACATTAACATATCAAATGTTATATTCCACATACTAATCTTGCTCTACGATTGGTCAAAAGTTAATCACGTGATGAAACATAGTTTTGCCCATCATTGATGGGAGAAGAAAATGTCGTTACACTGTGTGGATATCTTGGGTAAAAGTGCGTTGCACTCACTAGATAATTGGTAACGTACTATCTACACCCCGCGGTTGCATTGAATTGACTGTACTCTGGAGTGCAGTGTGTGGCTATTCAAATTCCGTACTATGCAGCAGACCATACTGTACACACTAAGAAAAAATGGTTGATAAATGGTGCAAAGTAACGAAAAAAAGGTGCAGACTGGGCATAGGATTAAAGTTGCACCATTGTATGCACCTTTTAGGGGGCATTTTTCTAAGGGGCAAAGTCGCACCTTTCTTAGTGTTGTTCCTAAACCATGGTTCTACTGCACGCATGGTTTTATGTACTCCTCTATTAATACAAGATTCGTACACTCTATGTCAATCCTAAAATATATCACGCACTCTTATGAATGTATACCCTTATGGTTTTGAATGAATATGTGCCAATTTTATTTTAATATAATCTTGAAAAGAATTAGATGGGTCTGTACAATCATATTAATGACAACTACGGCCACAGCAAGGCTATCAACCAATTACAGGGTCCGAGAGAAACAATTCACTCACGGAGAGAAAACACATGTATTTGTGTTTAAATGCAAAATTGTTGATTTACATCACTGCTCTATTGGTTCTTGCGTGAAATAATAGCTCATCATGCATGCAGGGATTTGAAAAACAGAGAAATTGGCAGTAACGTAATATGAAAATAGTTCTTCTTCACACGTAGATTCACTACAGCCCATTTGATTGGTCGTTTGCTTGATAAGCTACCAAGCGAGAATCAAACAAGGTGCAAAGTAACGGCGAAAGGTGCACCATTTTGTGCACCTATTTAGGGGATTTGTTGCTAAAGTACAAAGACCCACTATTCTTGGTCTTGTTCCTATACAACGGTCCTACTGCACACGTGGTTTTCTAGGATATATACCATTGAAAAACTCTATGCCAACATCAAAAGTATTGTGCAACATAATGAGTGTATAAGTTTATGGTTTTATAATGAACATGTGTCAACTGTCTTTTTATATCAATTTGGAATTAATGAAATTGGTCTGTAAATAAATGACAACTACGGCCACGGCAAGGCAGTCAGCCAATTACAATGTCCAAGAGAAATAATTAACTCACAGAGAGACAAAAAATGCATTTAGTGTTTTAATGCAAAATGTTTGCTATCCATCACTACTCTATGATTCTTTTGTAAAATGATAGCTTATTATGCATGAAGGAAATAAAGTATTATGAGAATATTTATAATTCAACAATATGTCATCTATGTCACGTTTCATACAATATTCTACCGCATTGTGAGGTTAGAAGTCTGATATTTGTTATGAATCCCGTAAATTCAACATTATGTTTGTATGTAGTCAGACTACAGTCCAGACATAATATCCGTTGTGACTTGTCTGCAATATTGTTTACGAAGAATCCAATGTTTGTTTGATCAATAAAAGACCACATGACCACAATTTTAAAATATGTCATTTGTCTAAGGAATTTCAGACAACATTGCACAGAATACGGACTTTTCGATTTGTACGTTCACTAGTGGACTGGTACAGTGACGTCATTTTTTGAAGCAGTGCGCATGCGCATCTACGTGCCCGTCGTTCGTACCAGATATATAATACGTGTACACCCCTGTTTTGCCGTCGGTCTAGATCTGTGACGACAATCACTATTTGGCTACTAAAAACAACGTCATATATAGCTGTATATTTCTTGTTTCTCTGCTGTGGTCTCTGTAAACAGGTTAACTGAACTATATGATTTAAATGAACTTGTCTATAAAGGTTACCTGTTTATAGCGTCCACTCTTCTTGTCTGCATTGGGTGGTCACTATACACAGGTTTTACTATATCTCATTTTAATTCTATGGAGTCTGTCAATAATAAGTCACCTGATTATAGCGCCCACTTCCATGCATTGTTTCATTTGGATGGTCACTATAAACAGGTTTGACAGTACACTGTGTTATGAAATTTGTCTATAAAGGTCACCTGTTTATAGCGACCACATGTCTTGTTGCACTTGGGTGGTCACCATACAAAGTTTACTGTTTATGATTTTATGGAACAGGTCTATAAAGGGCACCTGTTTATTGCGGCAAATGTTCTTATTTTCCTTTGGTGGTCGTTATACACAGGTTTGACTGTAAACAATGTGTTGGCACCTGTCTATAAAGGTCACTTGCAATTAAGTGTCAATTGTGTTGTTTCCATTGAGTGGTCACTATACAGAGGTTTGTCTTAATACAATTTTATAGAACCAGTCTATAAAGGTCACCTGTTTAGAGCGGCTATTTTTTCTTCATTCCATCTGGTGGTCATTACACACAGGTTTGACTGTAAACAATATGTTGGCACCTGTCTATAAAGGTCACTTGCAATTAATTGTCAATTGTATTGTTTCCATTGAGTGGTCACTATACAGAGGTTTGTCTTAATAAGATTTTATAGAACCTGTCTATAAAGGTCACCTGTTTAGAGCGGCCATTTTTTTTCATTCCATCTGGTGGTCATTACACACAGGTTTGACTGTAAACGATATTTCGAAACCTGTCTACAAAGGTCACCTGATAATAGCGGCCAGTTTTCTTGTTTTCCTTTGGTGGTCTTTCTACACAGGTTTGACTGTAAACGACTTTTCGAAACATGTATTTAAAGGTCACCTGATCATAGCGGCCAATTTTCTTGTTTTCCATTGGTGGTCATACACAGGTTTGACTGTAAACAATATTTCGGAACCTGTCTATAAAGGTCACCTGATAATAGCTGCCAATTTTCTTGTTTTCATTTGGTGGTCTTTACACACAGGTTTGACTGTAAACGGTATTTTTGAACTGTCTGCAATGGACACCAGTTTATAGCTGCCAATTATTCATATCCCTTTGGTGGTCATTATACACAGGTTTGACTGTATGTTGGCACCTGTCTATAAAGGTCACTTGCAATCAAGTGTCAATTGTATTGTTTCAATTGAGTGGTCACTATACAGAGGTTTGTCTTAATAAGATTGTATAGAACCTGTCTATAAAGGTCACCTGTTAAGAGCGGCCATTTTTCTTCTTTCAATCTGATGGTCACTATACACAGGTTTGACTGTATTGGATATCAAAACCCTTTTTTTACAAAACTAATCTTTTATTCTCTGCAAACTTCGCACGAGCAATGCATGGCGTAACTATCCCGAGACTTGAACGCGCGTCGTCGTATGAAATCGAAAAGGTAAATAGCAACAGTCAACGTGCCTAGTCAACTCAATGTGGTACTTCACTGGTACGACAGGTTAACGGTCCTCGTATCAGCGATCGAAAACTCCCTATTGTTAAGGTCAAAGTGAATTTTCTACTTTTGTACCATTTTTGTTTTGTCACCTAGAGTCCCTAATCCCTATGTCTGACTGGAAGTGAAATTGTCGCTGAGATGTTTTGATGAAGGGCAATTCCACGGTAACGGAAGGACATTCAAACGCAATTTTCAAAATTGAATCAAATAATTCCAGGATCCTACTTATGATTCATCATTGTAAATTACATTTCAGAGACTCTTGGTGGGACACCTTTTATTTCCTATTTTTTAATTATTTTGTTTACATTACGTGAATTAGATATGGACACTAATGAGGCCGGCAACGGAAGGACGCCAAAATGGACATGGATTTTCAAGTTGTTTAGTTATGATCCAATCTCCGTGAAGTTAAGAGGACTATCATGTTATATTGGCTCATAGTCCATTCCCTAATGTTCAAAGAGTATTACAACACTTATTTGAAAAAAATATGTCTATTGGTATATTATTTACAAGAAGTTAATTGCTTCACTGTTCGGTAACGGAAGGACAGTAACGGAAGGACAGAGTTTTTGAATCATTAACAATATACTTTAGGGCGCTCAAAAGACTGAAATTTTCATCTGAACACATATTGTGATATTCAATCATCCAATTTGGTACCTTAAAACAGAAAAATACTAGAAAGGATTGCAAAAAATGAAGAAAATCTAGAAATAGGCACTGTGTAGTCCCATGTGTGTAGTTTCATGTATGGTGTCTGTTTCTCCTATCAGGAGACGCCTAATATTTTTTTTCATCATGTTAACTGAAATATATCATTATGTGATCATGATTTCTGAACAAACAATCCAGAAAAAATAAACAAGATCAGAAATAATCCTCATTTGATGTTTCCACTTTATGTCCACTTTGGCGTGGAATTGCCCTGAAGATAATGAATAAAAAGACATGACACACACACATTCATCCTAATTCATGTTTATTTAATTCATCTTACAATGTAAAAAGGGGAATGAAAAATAAGAGTATCGCCTAGTACCCTGAAACTATGAATATGGTTATTGTATTAATTTTACTTTTGTTTTTCTTTATTTTTTTCGGGCCAGTAGATTTTGGTTTCGGGCCACCAAAATTGGCAAAATGCTAATTTTACTGGCCCGACCGGGCCGCCAGCAAAAAAAGTTTATTTCGAGCGTTGTAATATAGGAAACCATATACTACCTCTTTCCCCCTGTCAGTGGTGAACTAGCTTCGCCACTGGCAAACATTAAAATAAAAAGAGTACACTAAGTATATATTAATTTAATTTAAATTATCACCATGATAAAACATAGTCCTAGATTGGGAATAAGTAACTCGTTGTATTCATGTTGTAAATACTTAGTTTAAGTGAGCGCCAAGCTTTCTCCCCCCCCCCCCCCCCCCCCCTCCCAATAAAAAAAGAAGATAAATAATTACATTTAAAATAATAATAATAATAATAATAATAATAATAGTAATAATTATAATTATAATTATAATTATATTATAATTTGAGTAAGGAAATCCTTTCATATTTAAACACTTTTAGGGTGTTGCACGACTCGGGCTGAAAATTCCACGTGTCATTCGTTCTGACTGCAGATCATTCTAAAGGTTTTCGATTGTTTAAATAAGTTGTTTGAAATCTCGAAATGAAATATAAAAACTAAAACAAGTTCTCGAAAGAGGATGGCTCTGACATGGAAAACCAAGATTTACAGGTATATTGCGGATATAATGTAACTTGCTACGCATAAGTAGACCAGCGGAATAAGGTCTACGCAGCTGAAAAGTCAGGTCGAATGGTCTGGTTTGCGATGGGTACGTCACGGCGGGGAGTTTACGCTAAGCTCTCCGTAACTTTTCCTGCTGAGTATATCTGTGAAGATTCCATTCAATAAAATGACTTCTACCTAGAAATAAAGGAGTTTTTAAACCCCGTCGTGTACGCCATTTTTTTATTTTCCTCACGTCCGCATATTGCGTGTACATCAAAACCACGCATCTGTACTTTCATTTCACAGTCTTCCACTTGACATGTTTAGTGTTCCACAGACTCACGCCAAACTGCCTGCGTTTGCCGTTTGCAACTTAATGACCGAAGAATCAATCACGTACTGAAATATCTAGTAACTGTGTTGACATGTGCAAGAAGTGATGAGTGGTTGATACAATGTATATTGTTGTTATCTGATATGTCCACTGGGTGTTGTGTGAAAATTTCAAGTTAAATGGACGTTATCATGGCTGAGTTATGAGCAAAAATGAAAAGTGATATTCACTTACTCATTGCACTCACTTTGTACTCGGTTTTCGCGGTCCAGTGGTAAAATTTAATTTCAATCGTAAATGTCTTTTTAATGAAAGGGAAATTTGAAATACAGAACACGGGGGGGGGGGGGTATGCGCTGCTTTTAGTATTAAGACGGCATCAAATCACCTAAAAATAAGACAGATTTAGATATGACAAACAGCCTCTTCAAAATACACTTTAACATCAAACTCTTACACATTTATTATTGTACATGTATTATGTAAACAAACGTGTTATAATCCTGTTTAGGATCACATTCAGCAACTTCTTTTTTTGTCCAATTCACCATTGTGTCAACTCTCAAGTACGTCCTTTCAACACCTTATATCACTCACACAAAGCGAAAGGCCGCCGAAGGCGGCCTTTCGCGAGTAATAATTATAATAATAATAATACAATACAACAATAATAATACAATACAACAATAAATGAATCAAATAATATACCATTTACGTTTTTAAATAAAACAATGCAAGCCGAGCTTTCGAACCTACCAGGTCCTTTAAACTAAATATGGAATTAAAATTTACGTTTATGAGGATGACCAAGATCCGACGTTTGTGTATCTGTTTTAGTTTTGATACTAGATCATCTTCCTCAAGAGATGTGTGGACTTTTATTTTCAGCTGGCCACGAATAAGTCTCGCGAACTGGACCCCTTCTCTTTCCATCTCATCCCGATGTTCTGGATACTTCGTCATGAGCTGGCGTTTCAGTTCGACCAAGGTCCATGACTGGTTGATACCAGCTTCAAATGAACAGCTTCCTGTAGAGGGGAAATATTGATATGGTACTAATATAATAATAATACGAAGTTCTTACGAACATAATTTTGTATAGCGCAGCTACTAAAAATATATACCGTAGAAACCCGCTGTGAAGCACCTATCGATGTCTTGCTGTGATCTTGTTTTTAAAGAGCGCTCTCAAACTCCGAAAGGGAGACATTATTCACGAATGCAAATGATGGTCATGAATAATTGAATATTCATGAGAATAATAACGAAGGTGAATCTCATGAAAACGCCGCCTGAAATAGACAATGTGACTGTGTTTGATATGGGGTGTGTACAGGGGATCCCACCCCCACGAAGCTCCTGTCCCCGTTGTTAGTGAGGATCAACTCACATGAACGAACATGTGATGAAGGTATATAATTATAAGGATATAAATGCAGACAATCACAGTAAAGCGTGCAATATACGCCTACATGTATGGAGTACTATCATCGTTCTTGCCCCCCCCCCCCCCCCCCCCCCGTTCGTCAAGTAAACGTTTACCACCCTACACCACTCTGGGTTGCATTAATTCAGCCACTGGTGGCCTAGATGTATGTGTGTATTATTGTTTCAATACAATGGTTTCCTGTTGTTCGGTTTAAAGACTCAGGAAAAGGGTAAATGAGGGTGTTTGTAATGGCATTATAAGCTTTGTTTGTACGACACACATTCTTATTGTTCCATGCAGACCCTGCCATGCCTGCCCCAACCTTGTAAGATAATTCACCCATTGAACAGAAGCTATTTCTGCATACATTCTGCAAACAGACAATGCTTGTCTGACCTTTCATAGAAAAGCCCAAACGATTACATGTGTTCTTTCGAACTTAACAAATATCACCTAATTTAGACATGGAGGTTTAGAGATATAGAACGATAAAAAACACGTAACATATGAAGTTTGTTAGTTAGCTCATCGGAACAAAAACTTGTGTTCGAAACCTATCAACCTGGTGGAACTGGTTCGAATCTTCTTAGGTGTGCCATTTTGTGTGCATTATTTTGGGAATTAAGTTCAATATTTATATTTATATTGTGATATTGTGATTAAATGTAAATTACACGTTACATTCATTTATGCTTTTGCTTTTTTATATTTTTTAATATTTTTTTTCTGTTTTTTATTTATTTTTTCTGTTTTTTTTTTCTGTTTTTTTTTTCTGTTTTTTTTTTCCACTTATCTGTGATTTATTTTTTGTGTCATCTTTATTTCATGATTCTTGTTTCTCATAATAATTTTTCTTTTTTCACCTTCTTGGATCTGACCCTGGTAATACGAACCTGACACACGACACATACAATCAGGTTATATTTGTTAAGTTTGAATGCAAACGTTATCGTTCTCGCTTCATCAAACATGTTGTCTATGAAAGGTCAGGCAAGCATTGTCTGTTGTCAAGCACTCTGATGTATGCATGAAAAGCTTTTGTTCAGTGGGTGGATGAATGATCTTGCAATGTACATGGCATAATTACCGAAGGAGCAGGTTGTCTGTGACAACGTCGAATTTAAGGTCTGCATGGAACAATAACAATTTGTGTCGTACAAACAAAGCTTATAATACCGTTACAACAGGGATATGGGAGTATGAACTCCTACTTCCATGGTTACAAATATCCCCATTTACCTTTTTTCCTGAGTCTTTACACCGAACAACAGGAAACCATTGTATTGAAACAATAAACACACATACATCTAGGCCACCAGAGGCTGAATTAATGCAACCCAGAGAGGTATAGGGCGGTAAACGTTTACTTGACGAAGGGGGGGGGGGGGGCAAGAACGTTGATAGTAGTGCTCATGTAGGCGTATATTGAACGCTTTACTGTGATTGTCTGCATTAAAGATATCCTATATACCTTCATTACAAATTGTCCTCTCATGTTTGTTCCTGTGAGTTGATCCATCTGTTTGAATCTTCACTAACAACGGGGACAGGAGCTTCGTGGGGGTGGGATCCCCTGTACACACCCGATATTAAACACAGTCACATTGTCTATTTTAGGCAGCCTGTTCATGAGATTCACCTTCGTTATTATTCTCATGAATATTCAATTATTCATGACCATCATTTGCATTCGTGAATAATGTCTCCCTTTCGGAGTTTGAGAGCGCTCTTTAAAACCAAAACATCGATAGGTGCTTCACAGCGGGTTTCTACGGTACTCTACTGCGCTTATAAAAAGATCCTTTTAAGTGAACAAAAACAAACAAAACCAGAACGTATATAGAGACAACAATCTTATGGAAAGGCCTGCATAAACAAATGAGTTCTTACAATAGACTTAAATGTATCAACAGATTCAATTTTTCTCAAATAAAATGGTAAGCTGTTCCACAGTTTCGGGGCGACACAAACAAATGCACGATCTCTGAAAGTTATTTTTGTTTTGGCAGAACATTTGGGCAACTCCAAGAGCAGTGTATCACGCGAGCTTCTCAAATTATACAAATGAGAACGTGATTGCACCGAAAGTAATTCACTTATATAACTTGGGGCTTGACCATGCATTGCTTTATACACAATCAAAAAAGAAATCTAACATAAAAAGTAAGCCCCCCCCCCCCCCCCCCCTTCCCTAAACAACTGCTCATAATTTTATAACCAAGAATCGTTTCAAGATATCATCTCACCAAAACATTTCTATGGTAGTTATAGAAAAATAATGTGTACAAATAAAAGGTGACCATTACTATAGGTTTTCCCATCCATTTTCAAACTATCGTCAATCAAATTCATACAATGCTAACTTCAATTTCGTCCCGAGAAGTCAAGAAACTGCAATTGCTACATCCGATTTCGTCATTTACCATTCAAATTGATCAATGGTCATTCAAATTCAAAATTTGCTCATTCGAATTCGTCATTTTGCAATGGATTTCGTCCCGACTGGTCATAAAACGCACAATGTGAAGTTAGAATTCGTCATTGTTCATTCGATTTCAAGACTTCGTCGTTCAATTTCGTCACGTAGTGTGGTTGCCCTGGTCCATATGTATTTCCCTATTGTAGCTCATCATTTCAAAATGAATAATTTCAAAAATAGGTGTTCCTAAAACTATCAACTGATCATAAAAACAATTTATTTCGATATTGCGATTCACAAAACAATAATTGACCTAAAGTCTGATTGATTGATCCATGCAATAAATTTATGTTGGGAAACACATAACCATACCAAATTAATGATTTATAAAATACAAAAACTGTTCAATAGACGATAGACTAAAGTTGTATGAATTTCTGGGACACAAAACAAACATAGACATTGGGTTCAAATATACAAAGGATAATAATGAAAGGATTATGAAATAAAGTATCAAATGACGAATTTGAAAATGGATGGGAAAACCTATATTTGTTTTCATGGGTAATTAAGCACAAATTAAAGAGAAATTTTCAGAAGTCGCAAAAGTAATATTGTTATTGCAGTTTATTGAGTATTGTGAAATGTCAAATTGCACTGTTTTACAATTGTAATTCATGCCTATTAACCACATGTTTCATTAAAAATCAAAATGGGTGGAAATTCTAACAGCATTGTTAATGCATTAAGCAACTTGTGCTGTTACACAACAATGTACAGGCATGCGCAAGTTCGTGTGTCTTTTGAAATTAGGTAATTTTGTCTTTACTCTGTGCTCATTCAGCCAAGAAGCAATGAATATCTCTGATTTTCACACAAAATGCACATTACAACTGTAGAAATAATTGTGGTAAGACGACATCTTAAAACAATTATTGGTTATGAAATAATAACAAGTTGTTTAGGGGGGACTTACTTTTTATGTTAGGTTTAAAAATCAAATATAGGTTTTCCATTCATTTTAACACTATTGTCATTCAATTTCATTCATTCGTCATTCAATTTCGTCCCGAGAAACCAACAGAGCGTAAATCCCAACTTCAATTTCGTCAATGGTCATTCTATTTCGTCATTGGTCAACCAATTTCAAATATTTCGCATTCAAAATCGTCAATTGTCATTGGAATTCGTCTCGGCCACTGAGCGGGGGGTGAATGTTAAGTTCAATTTCGTCATTGTGCAAACAATTTCGTGAATTTGTCATTCAAATTCGTCAGGTGGTATAGCCTTTTGTTGGGGATAGGAAAACCAGTGTGTGTGTGTGTGTGTGGGTGTGGGTGTGTGTGTGTGTGTGTGTGTGTGTGTGTGTGTGTGTGTGTGTGTGTGTGTGATGTGTGATGTGTGTTTGTTTGTTTGTTTGTTTGTTTTATTTCCAAATCAAGATGAAACAAAATGAATAAAAAGTCCAGTTTGATTTAATTCAAATCTCTTACAAAATATACAAAACATAACAACATTACATATATTTATATACAAAAAATATATAATTGAATGAAGATATGTTTTAAACGTATGTGTGTGTGTGTGTGTGTGTGTGTGTGTGTTACCCCCTATATAATTAATGTTACAATTTAACAATTACATGAAGACAATATATAACAGAAAATTACCTCCTAAATACATAGGACGAATTTGAATGGAGTTTTGACGAAATTGGTTGCCAATTGACGAAATTGCTTTCGCTTTTATGTGCTCACCAACTGTGACCGACGAATTTGATTTGCAATTGACGAAAATGTGTGCCTAATGACTAAATTGTGTGGTTATTGTGTTTAATTGATTGACGAAGGACGAAATTGAAGTTGGGATTTCCGCTCTGGTGGTTCCTCGGGACGAATTTGAATGACGAATTAATGAAATTGAATGACAATAGTGTTAAAATGAATGGGAAAACCTATATTATAAATTTGATTTCTGGCAACAACAAAAGTATCTAACTAATTTTAATCCCGCATTAAATTACCATGGGATTGCAAGTCGCTCGCCTTGAGCACAAAAAATAATATACATTTGTGGACAATAAGTACAAAGGTAATAATAATAATAATAATAGTAATAATAATAATAATAATAATAATAATAATAATAATAATAATAATAATAAGAATAAAACAAATAACAATAATAACAATAATAATAATAAAGGTTTTCCCATCCATTTTAACACTTTTGTCATTCAATTTCATTTATTTGTACCGAGAAACCAACAGACCGTAAATCCCAACTTAAATTTCGTCAATTATCAATCTAATTCGTCATTTGTCAATCAATTTCAAACACTTTGCATTCAAAACCGTCAATTGGAAATCGTCTCCGCCGCGGAGCGAGTGGTGAATGTTAAGATCAAATTCGTCTTTGTTCAACCAATTTCGTGATTTTATCATTCAAATTCGTCACATGGTATAGCCCTATATGCCTGTCTGTGTCATGACTATGTAGATGGTGGGTGGTTAGATGTGTGTGTATGCGTGTGGGTGTGGTTTAACTAAATATTACGGTGAATAATTCAAAATTAAGTATTTTTCCATTTTTCGCTTAAAGTGGTTCAATAAATTACATGATTTTAAGTTACAAGGTAATTTATTCCATGTAACAGGACCATTATAAATCAAATTACTTTGCGCCAAGGAGGTTCGAATTTCAGGAATATGAAAATCATCATGACCACGAGTATAGAATAAGAAAGGATATTTGCATTTAAAGGGAAATCTTGTACAAAATGAGTTGGTAATAACTTTTGCTTACACATAATTATACATAAAAACACATGTTTGAAGGTTATGAATATTGTACACTGTCAAAGTATTACACTAAGCAAACAGTGGGAGTCGATCACGGGGGGGATGGGGGGATATATCCCCCCCAATATTTGAGGTGGGGGGATGGCCTGTATTATCATCCCCCCCCCCCCCCCAATATTTGGGAGGGTAAAAAAAAAAAAAAAAAAGGATACTGGCGCATGTAATTGTGGAAGAGGCTACTATCGTATGTCTTATGTTAGAAAGTCCTTACTCATTCCTCCATAAGCAAAAGAAGTGCGATCCGCCCTGTGGTTTTCTGCATACTTGATTTCATTAATTGTGTTTATCTATAACACGGTAACTCAGAAACAAGTTTTAAAAACGTGAAATTGATGCCTTAGGTATGCTCCAGATTGCACAATTTCAAGCCCCAAAATGCAAAAGCTTCCTACCGTGGGAGGGAGGACACCCCCTCCCACACCCACCCACCCCCCTCCCAGGCGCGGATCTACGAGGGGGGGGGGGGGGGGTTTAGGGGGTTTAAACCCCCCTTGGGCTGCCAAGTGAAAATGTGATGTGCATAGACAAACGCCATCATGTGTTTAAACCCCCCCCCCCCCCCCCCCCCCACCTTGGGCTGCCAAGTGAAAATGTGATGTGCATAGACAAACGCCATCATGGGTTTAAACCCCCCCCCCCCCCCTTGGGCTGCCAAGTGAAAGTGTGATGTGCATAGAAAAATGCCATCATTGTGTCCAGACCCACACAGTATCCGTATCGTCATTGGGTCAAACCCTCCCCCTTAGCAAAATAGCCCCCCAAAAATCGCCTCGCCGCTTCGCGGCTCGTGGACGATGCTCCGCATCGTCATTGGGTCAACCCCCCCCCCCCCTCTTAGCAAAATAGCCACAAAAAAAATATATACCTTGGCACAATTTGCCCAAGTAATATTACCATAAGAAATATGTGGTAGAAATAAAGTATTATAATATTCATTACAATATTTTCAGGTAGTGTGTCCTTCAATCTATAAATAATAAACAATTATTACCCAAATCAGACATCTGAGCTGTGGTTTTACAACATCATATTCCCCTCGTTTTAAGTGTCAGCGGGGAAAAGAGGGGAATATTTCCCATATTCCCCTCTTTCACAAAGCCTATGGGATTTACGTGTTAGAAAAGAGGGGAATATGACATCCGGGCACTTGTGCACTCGGTAATGAAAGTTGGCTGCTGATAGAGTTTCGCGACAGGGGGCAATATTTCCCATACGTTAACACGTAAAAATAGCAGACGATCGCGGCTGCCTTCTGTGTGTAACGTATTAAAGTGTACTATGTGTGTACGTGTGTGACTGTGTGCATTGTGTATGCTGCAGTTAAAACTTGAAAACTTACCATGTAAATGCAAGCAGTTGCGGAAGATTTTCAGCAGTGATCGAAAAACATTTTGGCAAAAGGGAGTTTATCACAATTTCTGTTGGAATTATCAAGCCCTGTACTTTGGTGAGTAAAATTCAATTGTATGTTCATTGTATAGATTGTTTTTCTTCTCCATTCCAACAATCACCTAAATTTACATAGGTACTTATTGCTACCAGTAGACAAAGTTTACATTTTACTAATTTCCGTTACTGCTCAAGATGTCTGATATGGGTAATAATAATGATATTGACTGGCTCTTTCGGGGGATACGATTATATTGCCTTCACTAGGATCCATATTGCCCTCGTCTTCGACTCGGGCAATATGAATCTTGTTCAGGCAATATTATGTCGTATCCCCCTCAAGGCCAGTCAATATTATATAAATATACCATGCACTGAGAGCTTTGCGCCCCGAAGAAAATCAGTTCCTTTCTGTCACCGAGGAATCCATAATTTCACTAGTGGCTCGAAATAGTGCATGATATATTTGTTTTATATCCTTCGCATAATCATAATCATCGCAAAAATAAATGATTTCAATTAAATTAGAGAAAAATATAAAGAAAAACAAAACATTGATCATGGAACCATCACTGCACTGACTACCATAAAAGTTTGACTAGAGGCGCTACTTTCTCACAGTATTAGCAGATATTATCAACAGCCCCAGCCCGTCCACAAGGATCTAGTATAATGAATATGTATCTAGCCCTTTGTCAACGATCTTCGAGCAGGTCTTAATGAATATTCATGATAGCATAATCATGTAAAATTGAGAAGAGGTAAACGTTACTTAGGGTAAAAAACCCACCAAGCAAGCAGAAGTAGCTCTTGGGTCGGTGGTTGGTGCAAATCATTCTAGGCATGGCGGTATGTAAAGCCGTAGGTTCAAGTCGCATTGGATTAATTATGTTTTTATTCTTCGATTTCATAGGAAATTTTGTTTTAACAATTGCCACCCTTTTGTGCATAGGAATAGGAAGGAAAATCATTTATTTGTTGTCAGATACACAATTATGACATTCAGGTGAAATCATGGCATTCCCTGTCCCACCCCACCACACCCCACCCACACACACACACACACACACACACACAAACACACTAGTTAAGAGTCGAGTAGGCGGGGGGGGGGGGGGGGGCATGGGCGTCGATCTGTCATTGATACCCATTCATCAGGGGGGATGATCTATTCATCCATCCCCCTGATGAATGGGTATTACGTAAGTATCGACGCCCATGGGGGGGGGGGGGGGGGGGGGTGCATGTCCGTCGCCAAAAATGTTCGAGGCCGAGACCGAGACCACTTATTCAGTTGTTTCCCCAAGGCCGCCAAATAGTGGTAAAGGGGGAAGGGGCAACTTGTAACTTGTAACGTGTTTTTAAAATAATGTTTGTTATGAATTTTCGACACCCTTGGGCCTTGGTCCATTTAACGATGTCTCTCAAGCTACCCATCATCCTTCCCCTTCGACCCCTCCAAAATATTTCACTGAACATCACGACCAGTAAATCAATGAGGATTACGTATTGTATTAGAATTACTTTAAGAAAATACGCGCCTTAAAGCCAAATCCCCTAAATGCTGGTAGATGACAATTAAAAACAATTCAATCAAATTAAACATGTTAAATAGCAATGTAGCTATCGAGTATGTAACTATGTACAACATGCATTCTGCCTCATAGCCATTGGTTCCTGATATGTTTGAATAAGGGAATGTGTTTTACATTAACATGTTATAGTATTTTCACAAATCATTCCATAGAAAATATTCCATGTACAAATATTTATTACAAAATCGCTCTATATTTAAGCATTATGTTCATCTAATAAGGTAATTTGTCTTTAACTAGTTTTCTCTTTCCAGTTGAATTTCTATTCATCACGATCACCTGTTTGGTTTCCATGTGATTCTTTTGTTATCATATTTTACGACGCACACTGAAGCTGTTACTAGGCAGATAAACCTCGTACAAGCAGTCGATCTGTTTGAATATTACGTAACTATGCATTATAGCGCTCTCTGCATGATAGTCCATTTTGTAATGGCATATTATCCCGTTGATTTACAGTCGATTAAGTGATCGAGGTTATCCCAGATGTCGTCATATTTTAAAGCACTTGGGCAAGAAAATATAGTAGCGATCTTGTCTATCGGAGGAGAAATGTTGTCCCTTTATCAATCTGAGTGGACTTTGGGGCCAACAATTGATTTATATTGGGATTACAGATACTTGCTAACTTTATTCTGGTATTAACGTGTGTGAGGTGTGTGCGCTATGTGCGTACTGTATTTGAATGAATGCAAACAAAACCAATCATGAAAACATTGTTTTAAATGCAGGTTACAAAAGGGCAATTCCACGGTAACGGAAGGACATTCAGACACAATTTTGGAACTTAAATCAAATAATTCCAGGATCCTGCTTTTGATTTTTTATTCTAAATGGCATGTCTTTGATCCTTGTTGGGACACCTTTGATTTCCACTATTTCTAAAATTTTGACCGCATTATGTAAATTAGATATGGACACTAATGAGGCCGGTAACGGAAGAACGCCAAAATGCACATGGATTTTCAAGTGTTTTACTTATGACCCAATCTCTGTGAAGTTACGAGGTTTATCATGTTTAGTTAGCTACTAGTCAATTTCCTTATGTTCACAGAGTATAACACCACCTTTTAAGAAAAATATCTACATTGGTATATTAATTATGAGAAATTAATTACTCCAGTGTTCGGTAACGGAAGGACGGTAACGGAAGGACCTCTGAAAAGTCTATACGAATTGTACAATAAAATTAATTTTGAAATTTAAAGACCATTTATGAGAAAGAAACATCCTTTTGTGGTCTAAAATGAGTTTGTATCATAGATAGCATATGGACATCACAAGCATTTACATTTCTATTTTTTTCTTACTATATTTCATGCTCCAATGGCTCTTATTCATGGTCAATCCATGGTAACGGAAGGACACTCAGACACAAATTGTCAACTTTAAGAAAGACATTTTTAAATACTTGAGTTGTAAGAACAGTCTATTTTGATAACAATACTTCCAAAACATACAGTTTTAAGGTCCCATAATTTTTTTTATTTTTTTATCTCCGCACATTATTGAATATGCATACAAATGAGGTCGGTAACGGAAGGACACCAAAATGGACAAGGTTTTGTTATCAAATCAGTTTTAACTAAAACTCTGTGATATTAAATAATACAAAATATTTTAAGGGTACACATTTCATTCTTTGAAGGGTTAAGAAGAATTTACTTGTTCTTTGATTAAAATTTGTCCGCAGATATTTGAGATATTTCACACAAAGCGGACCAATGTTCTGTAACGGAAGGACATAATGGACTATAATGTATGATATGACACAGTAGGGTCATTCCATGTCAAATCACCTTTTAAAAAAATGAAATTTTCATCGCAGCCCCCTTCAAAATTGCTAATATTTGGTATGTATGATATTTCAACCTTTAAAAGCGCAAGTATTTAAGTTTTAGCCCAATCCGCCCAATGGTTTTGGCGCTATGGTCGATTCTTATGGGGGAGTTTTGTAAGAAATGGGCGTGGGCACCATTTTTCAAATGGCCATTGTCCATTAACCGTTGGGTCAATTTATTTTGTAATGGTGTCATTGGACTGGGGATGTTATGTGCAATCCATTTATGCCATTTGTGTTCATGCATGAGCGAGTTTGGATACGATAACCTTTGACCTTAGATTTTGGCCTTCCGTTTTACCTCGTGGATCAAATAATTTTGAGAATTTGTTTTGCTTAAATCTTGGCTTGATATAATTTCTACAACATATTAAATCATTGGAGATATAGTATTTCTTGCTTTTTCTACAGCCTTGTTTTTAGTTTGCAAATTTCATGTAAAATTTAATTATTTTAGACGTACACCCATGTCCAAGAATTCTATAGGGGTGTATTGTATACAAAAAGACCTATTCAAAGTCATGATCAGAGCCTATTCACACCCTGGCTCACCACAGTTAAATAGCCCTACTAATCCCCATACAATATAAATCCAGACAAATGGCATCATGGTACGGGGGCCCTGTTGCAGAAAGAGATAAAATCAATTGTGAGCAAGATCAAATGTTCTAAATGCACAAATCTGATTGGTTGAAACACAGAAAATTACTAGTCTGACCACGCTACGCCACTGATAGCTGGCCATTGCAGGTATTGTCTCATTATTTTGGGTTTTCATATATGAGAGACCAATTTTTTAACATAAATGTTGTCATAATATGTAATATGAGGTACCTTGTCCATCTGTTACCATGTGTATGGTAACGGAAGGACATTTTCTTTTGTTATTTATTAATTAACGAAGAAACAATGAGTAATACAATTGTTAGCAATGGGAAGGCCTACTTGAACTTGCTTTGCACTGAAGATTGGTCTGCTCTCTAACAATAATGTGAGCCACAAAATTAAAAATATTGATTTTTCGGTAACGGAAGGACATTTTCATAGGCTGAAAATAAGAAGTCATTGAAGCATAACAAATCAAATAAATCATACAAATTTACTATTTTACGAAATGGTCAAATCTCAGGAGTCAGAATAATGATGTTTAGGCTTAACTGGGGAAATATAAAACAAACACAGGATCAAAACACTTTTTCACAAAATGTCAAATTTGTGGGGTTCAATTATGGTTATAAAGTTATTATAAAAAAACAACTCAAATTATGTAAAACTAAAATTTTCTCATTGAATTCCAAAAATATAGAATGTAAGCTTTGATTTGATACCAAATCTGTATCATAAAAATGCTTGTAAAATTTTTGGTCAAATGTCCACTTTGGCGTGGACCCAGCTAGCCACCTGACGTTGGGCCGATGTCGGAATTTGGTTGCCGGATGTCGGCATATCGCCGTTGGCTCGAGGTTAAAATGTCCGCCAGCCCAACATCGTCACGACGTCATTTTTGTGATATATTGGCATAACGTCATTTTCCGACAATGGCCCAACATCATCTCATGACATGATGTTGGGCCATTGTCGGAAAATGACCTTATGCCAATATATCACAAAAATGACGTCGTGACGATGTTGGGCTGGCGGACATTTTAACCTCGAGCCAACGGCGATATGCCGACATCCGGCAACCAAATTCCGACATCGGCCCAACGTCAGGTGGCTAGCTGGGAATTGCCCAAAAGAAACAAATGAATTGAAACAATTTAAAACTAAATAAATAAAAGAATATAATGAACAAAAAATGACGAGAAAAAAAGTGAAATGAAAGGAGAATGACACAAAACAGGGAAACAGAACCAACAACTAATACTATAAAAAAAACGCAGGACTTCATTTGGGTGGATTTGATCCGCGTACTTTGAGATCTAAAAACAGACCAATACCATCTACCGTTGAACCACGTTCTGAAGCGGAATTTAAAGCATATTCTTTCAGCCCTTTCACACATCTTCGACATGTTTCATTCATGCTTATGTATAATTATTCAGAACAGGTGTACGATCTATTGCATTATTTGAGGCGCTAGGAGGAACATTATTGTTCGAACTGTATTATTCTGTCCAAGCAATCGTTATCCTCATTGTGCTCTCCGCATTATCTGTTTTGAAAAGGAACTCATGATGCACCACCAACAAGACAATTCACACTATTTCAAATGAATAGCAACAACATATATATTTGCATAATCTCTTGAGTTTCATCTCAACTATAGAGATAGAAACATATTGCATAACATAGCAGTTTCCAAGTTACAACGTGCAGCACTAGCAGCATAAAATCAAAGAATGCATGACACGGCATCTCAAGTTCAAATCTGACAAACCATGCATAATGAACATAATCGTAGTCATAGCGTGCGTGTGCTGTGTGCATGTATACTATAACGGGTGTGTTTGTGTCCGTGTGTGTGTGGAGGGGGGGGGGGGGGGGGGGGGCTGGGTTGCTCAACATTGCTTCCTATTCATAAGTTGTTATTAATTCTTGGTCGGAAAAGAGTAAAATAAAATTTTTGCTTGATGAAGAGTTGGCTGAAACAGGGTGATGAATCAATTTTAAAATGACCCTACCCCCTCCATCCACTAATATATAAAGGTTAATACTATTACTAGCAGAATGTCAGGACTTCACTCACCTGAATGTAATAATTGTGTATTTAAGTTAACACAGAAATGATAATTTTCATTCCCATTCCTATGCACAAAACGCTGGCATCTGTTAAAACAAAATTTCCTATGAAATAAAAAATATAAAAAAAACACTTATCCAGTGCGTCTTGAACCTACGGCTCTTCATACCGTGATGCAATTTTACCTTATGCTGATTTGCACCAACCACCGACCCAAGAGCTACTTCTGCTTGCTTGATTGGATTTCAACCCTTAAGCAGCTCTCACACTTTGGCGAGTTGCATACGAGTTGCCACGACATAGCGTCCGCTAGCATATCACAAGCGCTGGAATAGATCTGCAAGAATGTCTTTTGTTCAACTTGGGAATGAATGAGAAGATGATGACACTTGTGTGAAAAGATATCCTCCCATGCATGGACACACAATAGCCCCTGAACAAAAGATGAGCAGATGTCAGGTCGCCGAAGAGCCAGGCTTGTTTTGGACATGTCCAAAACAGTCGCCGCACTGCGCCGATCTAGTCTTTTGTTCAGCGAGCTATTGTCTGTGTATTCAGGGAAGAATATCTATTGACGCATGTGAGATAATCTTTCTATTCAGATCCTCCGTGGACAAAAAAAAACAATTCCAGCACTTGTGGTCAGCTATTGTCTAGGTCGTGGCAAACTCGTATATGCAACTCGCCAAAGTGTGAGAGCTGCTTTAGTAACGTTCATCTTTTTCTAACGTGATAATGCTATCATGAATATTCATTTAGACCGGCTCGAAGATCGTTGACAAAAGGCTAGATACATATTCATTATACTGGATCGTTTTGGATGTTTGCTGGCGCTATTGATACTCCTCTAAACCAGTAGCGCCTCTAGTCAAACTTTTACGGTATGTTCTGTTTGTGACACTGACACCCTTTGCGCAATAGTCCTAGCGCAGAGCGCGTATTACGCTATCTTTCCATTCATGGTACGCGCATTAACAATTAATGCGCACCCTAATGCAAAACGCGCACATCAAAGTAAATAATTAACCCGCTTTACATAAGTCGTGTTCACACCAGGGGGGTGTCACTGCTGCCAGAGTGCAGCGATTTTTGCTCACCGGAAGAGCCCACAACTGGTTGCATTATGGGCTACTTGGGAACTACAGTTAACCAATCACAGAGTAGTTCAAACGCGTCGTCACGGGATCGAGGTCAATAAAACAAGTTCATATGCATACGTCACAATGGCTCCCATTGTTCTCATAAGCGTGATGAAATCTAGGACAGTGCGCAGGCAAATAGGCGCGATAGTCTACGCACTGCATAGGCATGATGATTGGTCCAGTATTTCTAGGTCACTACGCGATGACGTAGAGAAGTGGGCTACGGGAGCTTCAAAAATCGGTTCACTCCGCCATGTTGCCCATGTACAAAGTCTATGGGACACGTGACTTGCGCGCGTTAAGTGAGCCTTCTAGTTATAAACGGGTTGGTTTGTTTATTCATACTTCTATGGTTCACACGGTGAAAGCCAATTCTTAAGAGTTGCAATTCTTACGAATTGCAACAATTCTTAAGAATTGCAACTCTTAAGAATTGCAAAATGTGCTTTCAAACGATGCCAATTCTCGAGAGTTGCAATTCTTAAGAATTAAAACCGGAAGTAGTGTGCGCGCCTTTCTCATTTGAGGTCACGCGCACTCACTTGACGTGTTTTCACACCGGAAGCATATCTCGGTCATGAGGTCAACCTAAACTACGAGTCTCGTAGTTGATTGTGTTTAGACGGTTACAAAAAAAGACTGCGCGGATTCGCGCGCTCATTCTGCGCAAAATCTTACAAGTATCTTGTGGTTATCTTGTGGTTTGACGTTTGGAAACCACAAGATAACTACAAGTTTGCAGTGCGCGCAATCTTGTGGTTTGGAAACCACAAGATAACCACGAGTTTTGCGTGTTCAAACGAGGGCTAACCACAAGATAACCACAAGATTGGCTTTTATCGTGTGAACGCAGCTATACACACGTGTGCACCATTGTCGGATTTTTTAAATTCGAATATCGCTACGTTATACATGAAATGCATCTCTAGAATATTTTTTGGAGCTTATTGATATTCACGGGTGAAAATATTCTGTATTACTTTTTAAATAACTCTTTGGGAAATCTCGTCGAGCATCTTTCGCAAGCTAAAACAAGACCTCTGCTCGCAGGGAAGTTTTATAACGCGCATCTCTATGGGCTCAATATGATCACCCAACGTCTATGACGTCATTCATGGTATAGCACTTTTTATCACCTGACTAAGTAAATACAGTACATGTCGCTGCCGTGGTCTATTTTAGGATAGACCATGGGGATAGCACATGGCCCCAGATTAAGTCAGATGATAAAACAGTTATTACATTTGTTGTCGGGAAAATCATGGAATATTCCTACCCTCGGAATTTCAAATGATATTTCGTGAAGAAAATAAGTCCCTCGACTTCATCTCGGGACTTATTTACTCTTCCCTCAATAGCATTTAAAATCCCTCGGGATGTAATATTCCGTGCTATACCCTCCACCGCCATGTAATAACTGTATACTATACCATGAATTACGTCACGTATAGCACATTTTTCTCCATGGGCATTACTATGTTTGGTCACATGACGCTATGTAGACCAATCACTGAACAGGATTTCATTAATGAAGGATATAATACCAACTATATGAGCTCACTTGTTGCATATTTCGATTATATGATATTTCCACGTTACAGACTCATCTATATTAATACCAAAAAATTGTGTGCGGTCAACACAATCTAACTCATAATTATCTATTCGTAAAAAGTTTTCTGTAAATCAATACCTTTAGAATTACTAAATACAATATAGTTAGATTTTGAGAGGTTAATTAAGCTAATTATTGCATTTTTACGGAGCCCCTAAGGGGACGTGAAATGACACGATTTTTTTTTTTTAAATCTCGGGGCCCCGACTTATTATCTCGGGGCCCCGACTTATTATCTCGGGGCACCGACTTATTATCTCGTGGCCCCGACTTATTATCTCGGGGCCCCGACTTATTATCTCGGGGCCCCGACTTATTATCTCGTGGCCCCGACTTATTATCTCGGGGCCCCGACTTATTATCTCGGGGCCCCG
>JBAMJV010012094.1:0-36742 GCA_037951105.1 Echinarachnius parma
GGTTTAGAGCTTGAAATTAAATCGATTTGTTATGCTTGAAAGTAGAACAAATAAATTAAATGTCCATCTGATCTGTATATAAATATGTATATTATACGCCCCTTATCAACCTCTAAACAATTATACAGAGCATAGTCCTATACTAGCAAATGTCTGTCTTATTTTTTTTTCTTTTCATCTTTATATCATACAATGGTCCACTGCTGTGGAACAGTTTACCTGAAAATATCAAGAATGCAAAATCGCTGAATATATTTAAATGTAAATTTAAAGAGTACATTTTTAATAACCTTTAGCATTTCATGCTTCATTATTATTTCCTATCTTTGTGAAATATGTTAATTTTAGTAACGTTATTTTTCTTCCTTATCACTTGACTCTTATTTCAGTTTTAAATATCCAGGGGTTATGCTTATAAGTCATTTGTGACTTTTTATAATCCCCACATTTACATAATGTTAGTGCAATGTTGTGTTTTCTTTGTTTTCTCTTCTGTTATACTTGTTCTTATGTGTTATGCTATATTGTTTTAATTCAACTGTATGTACATATGTTCATGTTTTTTATGCAAATGTGGAATAAATTCAATTCAATTCAATTCAATTTAAACAGGCTTATCTTGTGAGTGCATGGATGTCTAAACAAGGGCGGCCCCGCATCAAATAAATCACATGTATACTGTACAGTAATATTGACAAATTACATTCAACACAGCAATACAAACAAATCGTGAAACGAATCTAAACACAGGCACATACAAGCAGTATCAACAATTATAAGTTTAAATATAGCCGGCATAAATAGTGTAAACACGGTTAGTTGTTTTGGTAAAATAATTATTTAATTCAAAACATCCGATTCAGAGTGCGCTTATAAATGTGTACAGTTCGCTGTACACCATACTAAGAACTAGGTCAAGTTCACATGTAAGACACATTGTTTGCATTCCATTGATGGTAAACATACCGATGGCGTTACGATTCGTACGCTACTTGCCATTTGCATCGTGTAAAGTGTATTAACCACACACACACACAATGATTTATCACATTGATAAATGTTCGGTTTGCCAAAATGCACGGCATATGATATCCTACCTCTGAAACTATAGTTTATTATGGAATATTATAATTGCTTTCTATCCAGTTTGGTATTTGTTGTGTCTATTTAAAGGGAAAGTATTCTGGATACGACAAAAATGGTTATAATTATTGCACGAGAACACATTTGTGCGATATAAGTAGAATAACTATGCACCTTTTTGAACCCGGGATTGTTTTGTATAACTTTATTATACGCTGTCCTTTCAATATAATATTATTGCGATCTAAAACACATGGACAATACTATTTCATGAAAATAAAACATTTCGCAAAATACCATCCGAAAAACATTAACAAAATGAACATAATATTAATATAAACACAGCAGTCATTATCAGTATTTTCAAAACAAAGCATCACAGACCGTGAACACTCACCCTATTTTCAGCATAGTGCTGAAAGACCTGGACGCCTCCACCAAGCTGACGAGGCCCTCCTCATCGATGTTCAGCCTATACAGCTCTATCTCCTGCAGCTTGGTGGTCCGGCATCGCATCGCCTCGCTCAGCCTTGACATGCACGCGGCTGATACTGTGCGTTGATCCTCGCGGAAACAATTCAGCTCGATGTGCGTCACCTCCCCTCCTCCGCCCCGTGTGAGACCGGCCGCTATCTGGTCGATGTATCGCTCTGCGTCATGGTGATAGACAGTGAGCGTGTTCAAACCAGACAGCGACTCGATCAGGCCGCTGTAGCTATCTGATATGTTACGCGTAGCATTCAGTTTACGGACGGACGGGAGGGAAGGCGGGCTGGGAGGGAGAGTGAGTGATGACCGCATAATGTCAAGACAGGTGAGTGAGGTGAAGGATTGAAGGCACGACCACAACCTCAGGGACATGGGTTCGTCTAGCTCGGTGTAATAGATATTGATCGTCTTTATCTAAATGTGAATAAAAGGAGGAAAACAAGAAAGGTGGAACTAATACAAAATTATTTAAAATTCACGATAAATAGTTTTATTCATACAATTTTGTAAGCATGAAAACATGAGATGTGTTATTTATAACAAAATAATACAAAATAAATTGGATGGGTTCGTATGACAAGGCTGTGTCAATTAGATGTTGTTTAATGTAATTATCACAGGGGCATGTTCCCCGAATAATAATTGGTAAAGGAATAAAACATGTAAGGGGAACAAAAAGAAGAGCATTATTTGATATTCGCAGTGTGTGATATCAAAAAAAAAGTGTTCCCCCCCCCCACCGATTCATTATTGCTTTCCCCGCCCAGCCCCCGCCCCCCCCCCCCACCCAGACCCCCCCCCCCCCAACCCATTAAATCAGAATGCTCACGCTGTACATGAATAGTTACCCAGTTTATAGCACTGCCTTCCCAAGGAAAAACGCAGTATCTGACATTTTTGTTGATTTTCACTTTTTGCAGAAAAATACTCAATAAACAATGCTCTTTCATGTGATACATTCAGTTTTCTGAAAAAAATTTGGGAACAACATTTTTTCCCAACCCTCAAACGCAGTATCTACAGTCAACCTCCACTTTCCCCAAGGAAAAAAGCAGTATCTACACAGCTAGTCTCGCCACAAGACAAACAAATTATTTATAAGCAGACAATATGAATAATGCGCATTTATAATAGTTATATCTTGTATAAACACATTTCATTACTTATATGAATTGTGAAGCACAAAACATTGAAGCAAATTTAACATATAAGTGCATTTTGCAATACGACCAACATTCTTCTATAAAGCGCAGAGTTTGTGACAAAGGCTATTCAAGTATGCATGAAAGTGCGTGTACCTCTGCCACATTCACACAATGCACAGACTGTAACATGCATTATTCCATATGTAAAGTAACTTCAGACTTGATAAGAGAGGGCGCTCTTTATCATTTCAAAGTTTTGTTTTCACTTTAACTTATACACTTTCATAACAAATGTATAAACAATCATTTTTGCGTGGTTAATGAATACAATTGATGCTTCGTATTTCCTTTCATTGCGGAAATATGGGCCAATAAGTCCCTTTTTTAAGAAAAGTGTGACTCGCCTAGAGAGGGCGCTTTTTAATTAATCAAACTTTTTTTCCCTTTAAAGTATGTTAATAATACATACAGAATATATGCCGAAACATTTTCGATTGGTTTATCCATAACGTAAGGCATAATTCAACACCCTCCGAATGTCTATGTAGATACTGCTTTTTTCCTTGGGGAAATCGGTTACGAACAGGGATTTTCCCAAAGTATCTACATTTTCATGAAAATCTCAAAATTAAACGAAAAATTCAATTGTTCATGTATGAAGAAAAATAGACTCCTATATAGCCTTTAATCACACACTCAAGTTATCTTCACAAGTTTATTATTTCCGAGCGGCTGTGGCAAAAACACAAAAGGGTCAATATCTCAGTTTCTAGAAAACGCTGAATCGTGTAGATACTGCCTTTTTCCTTGGGACGGCAGCATTGTTAGTGTACCTCTATGACTGACATAGCTTCTGGACAAGCAGGCGAATTCACTGTGCACTACCGATTACAATTTACATATATTACATGTATTATGCACACTGTGGCGTACCGTGGATTCTGTACTCCAAGGGGCGCTACATTTTATGTAATATGCGTATGAATATATTTCATATTGTCTATTGATGGTTGTTGTGTAATTGTCACCGGATCGTGTATCCCATACGTTTTTGGAGACAATACCTATCATTCGGGGAAAATTGCTCCCAATAATTAGGTAAAACGACACAAAATAAATAAATAAATAAAAATAAATTATAAGCAAACCCACAGAGAGTGCTCACTATCAGTCCGACGACGCAACACCACTTCCCGCAGCGAAATGTATGTTGTTTGTATTCTCTCACAATCTTGTCACACGGCTTTGTTTTTAGTTGCTGTTGTTAGACTTAATATATTTGTGTTTATAATGTTTGTCACTTCCTACTGATATCATAGTGAACTCAGTGAAGTATGAATATGATTTCAGCTGATTGCTAAACGAATGGGGTCTTCAATTTGTATATTTCTATATAACAACATGTTCATTTGCCTGAAATTATTAAAATGTTTTCCTTGAAGGGATTGTACAGTTTTGAGAAAACATAATGTAAATAGTAAATACAAGTAAATAGGATGTTAACATAAAAAAGCCGTTAACACGAGATGGCGCCCTCTAATAACACATTGGTTTCAACCGTTTGTTTAAATTTGTTTACAATGTGAATGCGATGTTTTGTTAAAATAATCATTCATTAGAGAGATCATCAACAACTGTTAAAACAAACATAATCGAATACATCGGATTATATTATTGATATTTCAGCTGTTTTCCAACTGATTTTGATGCAATAAGGTTCGTTTCATCTTTAAAATCACATGCTCTTTAAAGTATTTTACTTAGTTTGTATTACCTCACATATTAAATATTTCTCAAAGCACACTCTAAACCCAAACTCAACTATGTCTGTACATGATTTTGCCGAATCCATATTGTCTTTTTCTGCAATCATTACTTTTGGACAGACAATGTGTGGCAGTTTCAAACCTGTAGCTTTGCCCCTGCAGTCACATTCATTATTAATTGGCTATTATAAGCGGATATTTGGTCGGACAAGATGTTGTCATGATAATAATGACGGGCGGAATTTTGTTTGTCGACAATTTAGTTGTGGTGCAATTGTAATTTTCACAGCATTTTGCCATAAAATAAGTCATTGAAGTATGCCATTTTAGGATTATGCAAATGTGACTATTATATGTACAGGGTAAGAAGGTTAGGGGGCGCCAGCCGATACAAACAAACCTGTGTTTAACCCTAATAACCATTACTTCTTTAGTAGTCCATTCAATCAAAAAGTTTAGAAAAATATGTTTCCAGAAACAAATATATAATTGGAAAACGCATCACCATTCTAAAGCATGCGTTCATTAGTCTGCATTTATGAAGACTACTTTTGTCCAGAGCGAACGAATCGTCCGTGATTGTATTGTCTCCAAACGTACATAACTGGCGCACTTGCAAATGTTTGGCGCGTATGGAACCATGACATAATAATGGTTCTGTATAAGTGGTGGTTATGAATTACAAAACCCTTTGCAAAATGTTGCGTATCTATTTGATACCACAAACGGTACTAAAACATACAATTATGTGTTGTTCTTTCCCTGGTGGTCCCCCTTTTCATGCTCATGGTGTATTATCATGATAAAAATGACATTTCATAATAGACAAAGTCATATTTAGATGTAGAGACAAATATTCGGAAAATTAATACATGACTTTCACAAAGCCCCCCCCCCCCCAACAAAAACAAAACAAAACAAAAGAAAAACAGATGGTAAAGTAATATATGTCATAGTCAGATTACTAGATTTTCCTCTATGATAATTGTTATAATGATGTCCTGAAAACAAACTGCAAACTTCCACCAGAATATTGTGATAGTGCTCGCGTTCGTCTTCTTCTTGATAATCCACATATTCCGGAAACAAAGTAAACAATAGCGATAATTGCTCTGTGTCAAAATTATACAAGATCAAAATAATATCCGCTAATAAAAACAGCAGATATTGATAACATATTTGTGTCCGTGAAATTTTAGCGGAGCCCATGTTATTTTCCACACGAAGTCGACGTTTGATCGTGTTATGAGGGATAGTAATATTCAGCGGCTGTTTCACTAAAAAGCTAAAAACCGATCCTAAAATCAAATGTAGTGTTCAGTGAAACACCACATACGGGACAAACTTAGGTTTAGTAACTAAAACTATGAAGTTTTCATCACGGCTGAATAGTGTTCATTTATTGAAGCTTCAATTGTAAAAAATCGTTTCAACGGTTACAGGTTATTTTTTCATTTTAAACAAAAAGTGGCCGTTAACAAAAGAAGGCGCCTATTACACTTGAGAAAATGTCAACCATTTTGTTATACAGAATTGGAATAAGATTGTTGGTTAAAATTATAGGTTTTCCCGCTCAATTTTGCACTTTTCTCAATCGAATTCATTTAGGGGCATTCGAATTCGCGCGTTGCCGCAGTATCGTTGGTATCGGTTTTTCTAATTCCGAATAAGTGCAAGCGAATTCATGCATACGCATACGATTTCGCGAATAGACACAGAAGTTCATTTATGGGCAATCGATTTCGCGAATGTGCAGCCAAATGTAAACTTGGTTCATACAATTTAACGCGGCATGGCCGGTCATGCCTGATGAGCACGTTTGGAGCATTTAGACCGGGGGCCCAGAGCGTTTATCTAGTTGAAGAGAGACAAAAGGTTTGATGGTCTCATCATGTTAGTATGTGGCCAAGGGTCAATGAAATGAATTGCTGCCGGGTCACATCCTGTACCCTAAGCCTAGGGGGCCCAAAAAGGGCGATCAAAAAACACATTTATCTAGTTGAAGACCGACAGGGACAAAAGTTGGTGGATATCGTTCATTAGGGGGTACCTAATATGAAAACAGCAATGCCAGTAATTTTATCCTGTACGGGGCCCTAGACAGTAGCCCCAAAGTGCCCCACCCACGTGGTGTTATATAGTTGAAAAGAGACATGGCTAATTTCTTTTACAATAGAAGTATTTCACAACAGAGATAACCAAAACACCAATGACAGTAGTTTTATCCTGTACGGGGGGCCAGACAGTAGCCCTTAAGGGTGAACGGAAATGGACCGGCGGTCAGGTTATAGTCCCAGAATGCAATTCAGTGCGGCGCGACCCCCGCGGCGCACCAGTACAAAACTCTATTTTTTCGTATCGCTCGTTCGAGTACGCGGAGTAATGCGTGCGGGTTTCTTGCCAGCGTCGCCTGTTCGCTGTGTATTTCTCGCAGAATGAAGCGACAAATTGCGCTGTGTCGGGTTATTTTGTTTCGAAATATGGGTATTTATTAATCGAATCATGTATTTTGAAGGTGGAAAACTGTCTACTTTAAGACAAAGAATTCAACATTAGGCAAGTAAAAAGCCATATATTTATATACATATATATTGAGATATACATATATTAGTGTTCATTATGGGGAGTTTTGTATCATCATAACAATGAGAATCAAGGTTTGTGAATGCAAGTATGCCAGGCGCCGTGCGTAGGTGGCATGTTTCACACAAATTTCTTTTTCGTTAAAAAGATATTTACGAATTCAGATGTCAAACTATCCATTGGATCGTCAGAACCGTGTACAAAGTGAGTGCAATGAGTTAGTGAATACCACTTTGCATTTTTGCTCATTACTGGACCATATAACATTTAACTTAAAATGTTTACACAACATCCCAGTGGACGGATATGGGAATCTCTTCTTTTAATAAATGTATTAATTTCTTATCTGGTTTATTTAAAAAAAAAGATTTACAAGCTTTGTCTGAAATAACTACCTCGTAAGGTGAACTTACAGGTCCATAATTATGCAAACGAACGTTTGTATATATATATATGCACCTGAAGAAACTTCAGCTTCAAAAAGGTCACCGTAGAAGTGAAAGGTAGAAAACTGATTAACGTTGTTTTGAATATCAACTCGATAACCTAAGCTTACAGCAAAATTTGCAAATGAAGTTTGCTTATATGCACTAAAAAGAACAAAAACTTAAAATGAACATCGTAGACATGGAAGTATAGGTTTTCCCGTCCAATTTCGTCAAAATAGCTCTCAAATGGTCATTAATAGCACGCAATTTAGAACAAAATTTAATGAGGATCAGGATCGTGTTTGAATTAGCAAAATAATGTCTTTCAATTTGATTTTTGGACTGGGCGATTGCCAACTTTTCTAAAATCGAATTGAACTAACACCACTCAACTTAGAAAAAACGAGTGCAGAGCATACGATTTCGTCTACAAAGGTAAAATATAGGCGTTTATATTCGATTTCGATTATAAAAAAATATAGTACATGACTATAGTGCATATATGATGAAAATAAGCACTGTGTGTAAAATGGAAATAAAATCAAAACATGGAACAAGTGTATACAGTTACCACTGAGTTATAGTGTGAACAATAATTAACAGTGTTTATCTTAAAAGAAAAATTAATATAAGTCTTAGAAATACAGAATAAAGAAAAACATAGATTAAGAAGAAAAATACACTTGTCTTGGTTGGGGGTGCTGGTTGGGGAGTGATGGAATAATGGAAAATAGGGAAGTAAACTGCCACCCCCCCCCCCCCCCCCCTTCATGCCCTCATAATGTGTCATACTGTATGTTCTTATCCTTCTTATTTGAATGCTAGATGTGCTAAAAAGTACGTCTGAAAATTAAATAGAAAACCCAAATCGGTCCGAAATCTATAAGGTCAAGGAAACTGGCACGAATTTGAATGACGGATATGTATCGCCAAATTGTTTGACATTCTGACCAATTTGAATACGTTGTTGTTGCAAACTGAATGCAATTTGACGAAGATGAATGTTCTGGAGTTTAGAATTCAACATTGAAACCAGCAGGTTTACAGAAATGCTCGCTATTTTGACGAAATTGGCCGGGAAAACCTATACAACAATCGACAGGCTTTGATTGGAATATCCGCCGGATAATCTGGACTTACAGGTTGACTTATGCCAATACTTGTTTGCATAATAATTATGCTCCTGTGCGTTCACATTATGAAGTAGTTATTTTAGACAAAGATTGCCAATTTTTTTATAAATTAATACATTAATTATATTTTTATGTAGGTTTTTCCGGCCAAATTCGTTTATGCGCATTCAAATTCATGCAATTGCCGCAGATGAGTCACTTTGGTCATTCAAATTCATATTCCGAGCATGCATATTTGTTTATGGGTACTCAAATAAACAAATGTCAAACCGCAGACTTCAAATTCGAAAATGGGCATTCAATTTCACCAATCTATATTATAATTTGAGTAAGGAAATCCTTTGATGTTAATAAACTTTTAGGGTGTTGCACGCCTCAGGCTGAAAAAATTCCACGTGTCATTCGTTCTGACTGCAGATCATTCTAAAGGTTTTCGATTTTTTAAATAAGTTGTTTGAAATCTCGAAATGAAATATAAAAACTCAAAATAGTTCCTGAAAGAGGATGGCTCTGGCATGGCAACGGAATTGCATGCATGCTAGCCACCGGCGCCGATTCCATCCGAAAACACAATGCATTGGGGGGGCGAGCATTGTTTGTGAACAATGCTCTGCCCCCCCAATGCATTGTGTTTTCGGATGGAATCGGCGCCGGTGAGCTAGCGCTATGCCATATTCCGGCCGCGGATATGCATGCACAGTACGCGTACCATCCATGGCGTACGTGCAATTGACATTAATGCATGCAATAACAAGCGATGGCCTCTCGTATTCACCAGAAGTCATGTCCAAATTGCAATTTGTTGATTATTATTTTGCTGCAGAGAGGGGGGTTCAAGCTATCATTCTGCATGTTTGGTCTACTCATATAGCTGCGCTCATCTGGACTCTGGTAAGTACCTTATTCAAAATTAATTGTACAATTGTCAATAGAATTATATGATTATGAGTATGATACTGTCATTGTCATTGACAGTGTCAGACTCAGACGTGTTTAAAAGACTTGGAGACATTATTTATTGGCTAGCCTCCCTATCCTAGCCCAATTACAATTAAATGAGCCATTACCATTGTGCTAACACTAACAGTGGTCAGAGTCCAAAGTGGGCATTTGGAAAAAAAATTGTGTGGTATAATTCTATAAATAATTTATAAATAATGAAGACAGTCACGTTAATTGACATTTGACCTTCATCTTGACTGTCTAGCTACACTACAGACCTCTACACATTTTGTTGTACAGGTTGTCATAGACTAAGCATACAATAAAAACGCTATTATAATTTGTTTTGGTCCTATTTACACTGTTAGTGTTAGCAAAATGGAAATATGGCTCGTATAATTATAATGGTGCTAGGATAGGGAGGCTAGCCAATAAAATAATGTCTCCAAGTCTTTTAAACACATCTGACACTGTCAATGACAATGTCATACTCATATTATAATTCTATTTACAATTGTACAATTAATTTTGAATAAGGTACTTACCAGGGGCGTCGATCACGGGGGGATGGGGGGGGGGGGGATATATCCCCCCAATATTTCAGGTGGGGGGATGGCCTGTATTATCATCCCCCCCCCCCATATTTGGGGTTCAAAAATATATGATAACATTAGAATTAAGAAGGATTGCCCCCTCTCATGAATGGAAGTTGTTACTATAGTCTTCTTTAAACCACTTTTTGATAATGCAAAACGACCCAAATCCAAAATTTTCCGGGGCTGCGCCCCTAAAACCCCTATTAAGGTTATTTAACCCAGTCCCAGCCCTGTACTCATTAAATAGTTTTATTCAGGACTTAATCTCTCTTGGCAAACTTTCAGGCAATCCTGGCCCACTGTGCGTCTGCGCTTCGCTCACTAAAATTGAGCTAACTATTCAATAGGTAATTGTATTTCTGGATATTACAAATCCCAAAGCTTCCGGGGGCTTCGCCCCCTAGTCCCCCAATAAGCTTTCCAATATGGGTATCCCTTGACTTATTCTATTCAGGGTTCCATCAAAGGATTTCCTTACTCAAATTATAATATAATACTAAAATTCATCCATACTTGGACAGTGCCCTCATCATAGCAGGAGTTTGCAATGTACACTCAATAATCTTCCAATCTATAAACAGCTAAATCAAAAGCCAATTAACTAAAGAATAGTTACATATATGTACATATAGACAACATATTTATATATGGATATTACAAATCACAAAGCTTCCGGGGGCTCCGCCCCCTGGACCCCAATAAGCTTCCCAATATGGATATCCCATGACTGATGCTATTCAGGGTTCAATCAAAATGCTTGCAAATATGTATCTATCAGGATAATTAAGTTCATATTGGACATAGCCCAGCTCATAACATAATGCTTGCAATGTACACTTAACAATCTTCCAATTTCTAAACAGTTCAAAAGCTTTGGGGCCCCCTAACCCCCCCCCCCCAGCCATAAAAACCCAGGGACGCTGCTGGGTTGTCGCTTCGCTCCCTCGTCAGAGATGATCAAAATGACGAATCATCCCCCCCCCCCCCCCCAATGGCGAGAAGAAATCGACGCCCTTGATACTTACCACAGTCAGATGAGCGCAGCTATAAACACATGTGCCATTCAAAAATAAAAATGGATGGAATATCAAACAGCATTGTTTCATAAACCATAATCAATGCATTCAGCCATGTGCTGTTTCACAACAATTTGTACAGGCACGCACAATGTCTTGTGACTTTTGAATTGGGCCATTTTGTCTTTAATCTGTGTTCATTCAGCAATACATTGATGAATATCTCTGATTTTCACACAAAATGTACATAACAAAAGTACCAATATTGTGGTAAGATGACATCGTAAATTATGAGCAGTTCTTTAGGGGGTAGTTATTTTTTGTATATTGTTTGCAATTGTGTGAATGTAGTGTTACCACCTTCAATCAGATTGGCTCATTTAAATAATTTTTCTTTTAGGCAAATTTGAATAAAAAAAAAACACCAAAATGCAAAACAAATACATGATATATTTTCAATATTTTACTCCTTTTTGTTTGGGGGGAGGGGGGGGGGGGGGGATGCGCTACTTTTAGTATAGACTGACAAACAACCTCTTCAAAATACACTTTAACATCAAACTCTTACACATTTATTATTGTACATGTATTGTGTGCACACGTGCTATAATTCTGTTTAGGATCACTTTCACCAACTTCTTTTGTTTTGTTTTTCCAATCCACCATTGTGTCAACTCTACGTCCTTTCAACACCTTATATCGCTCACACAAAGCGAAAGGCCGCCGAAGGCGGCCCTTTCGCGAGTACAACATAGCTTTGTTTATTTTTCTCGTGTACCCTTATATACATTTGTATCACTGCTGTATGCTATAAGTTTAACAATTTGGACATGAATCATGAACAAGCGGTTTCCATACTTTATATAATGGTCTCGATGAGGAAGACCTCTTTTGACAATTAATATTTTTCCTTTTTCTATTTGCAAAGGTAAAAAGTCTTTATTTTGCCAGATCATCTACTTTTCAGGCAAATATTATATCTATTGATTAAGTATAACTGATCAAATAAGTTCGTTAAAGTGAAATTTATATTTTGACATGTAATAGGGTATGTTTGATGAAGATACTAATTAATGATGTCTTTAGGCGGCAACGTAAGCGGATCTTTTCAGAAAAAAAAATCATGTTTCTTTTGTGCTCGCTCTCAGCTGCCCGTTTGATGTACATAAGAACTGAACATTGTAATTTGTTATGTTTATGCTTTATATAATGTTTCATTCTCTAACGCACCAATACACCAGCAATTAGCTCGTATGCTGATAATTATTTTACCGATTATACATAACGTTCATGGCAAAGTCGACGGAATTGTCCGTTACTATCGATAGTCCATACTTTCGACTAAGGGGCCTTTCTTGCAACTGTTTAGGACAACTGTCGTATATACGTAATTTAGTCGTAGTCACGTGACAGTTAGGGCGTCTTAGCGATAAGACCATTTCATGAAACACGCCTCTGGGACTCATCTACGAAGCACTGGGGCCAAACAAAGCTTCAGTCTTGCCAGGATTTAATGCATTTAGTGGAGCTGATAACACAGGGGGCTTTGCTGTCAGGGGTTAACTTTCTTTTTGAAAATGTTTATGTGACGCAAGGGATGAACATGCAGCAACAGCATATCTGCACTGGGGCAATTCCACGGTAACGGAAGGACATTCAGACACAATTTTTGAACTTCAATCAAATAATTCCAGGATCCTGCTTTTGATTTTTTATTCTAAATGGCATGTCTTTGATCCTTGTTGGGACACCTTTGATTTCCACTATTTCTAAAATTTTGACCGCATTATGTAAATTAGATATGGACACTAATGAGGCCGGTAACGGAAGGACGCCAAAATGGACATGGATTTTCAAGTTTTTTAGTTATGACCCAATCTCTGTGAAATTACGAGGTTTATCATGTTAAGTTGGCTACTAGTCGATTTCCTTATGTTCACAGAGTATAACACCACCTTTTAAGAAAAATATCTACATTGGTATATTAATTATGAGAAATTAATTACTCCAGTGTTCGGTAACGGAAGGACGGTAACGGAAGGACCTCTGAAAAGTCTATTGGAATTGTACAATAAAATTAATTTTGAAATTTAAAGACCATTTATGAGAAGGAAACATCTCTTTTGTGGTCTAAAATGAGTTTGTATCATAGATAGCATATGGACATCACAAGTATTTACATTTCTATTATTTTCTTACTATAGTTCATGCTCCAAAGGCTCTTATTCATGGTCAATCCATGGTAACGGAAGGACACTCGGACACAAATTGTCAACTTTAAGAAAGACATTTTTAAATACTTGTTTGATAACTATTTTGATAACAATACTTCCAAAACATACAGTTTTAAGGTCCCATAATTTTTTTAATTTTTTTTATCTCCGCACATTATTGAATATGCATACAAATGAGGTCGGTAACGGAAGGACACTAAAATGGACAAGGTTTTGTTATCAAATCAGTTTTAACTAAAACTCTGTGATATTAAATAATACAAACATTTTTAAGGGTACACATTTCATTCTCTGAAGGGTTAAGAAGAATTTACTTGTTCTTTGATTAAAATTTGTCCGCAGATATTTCACACAAAGCGGACCAATGTTCGGTAACGGAAGGACATAATGGACTATAATGTATGATATGACACAGTAGGGTCATTCCATGTCAAATCACCTTTAACAAAATTGAAAATTTTCATCGCAGCCCCCTTCAAATTTGCTAATATTTGGTATGTATGATATTTCAACCTTTAAAAGCGCAAATATTTCAGTTTTAGCCCAATCCGCCCAATGGTTTTGGCGCTATGGTCGATTCTTATGGGGGAGTTTTGTAAGAAATGGGCGTGGGCACCATTTTTCAAATGGCCATTGTCCATTAACCGTTGGGTCAATTTATTTTGTAAAGGTGTCATTGGACTGGGGATGTTATGTGCAATCCATTTATGCCATTTGTGTTCATGCATGAGCGAGTTTGGATACGATAACCTTTGACCTTAGATTTTGACCTTCCGTTTTACCTCGTGGATCAAATAATTTTGAGAAATTTGTTTGCTTAAATCTTGGCTTGATATAATTTCTACAACATATAAAAGAATTGGAGATATGTTATTTCTTGCTTTTTCTACAGCCTTGTTTTTAGTTTGCAAATTTCATGTAAAATTTAATTATTTTAGACCTACACCCAAGTCCAAGAATTCTATAGGGGTGTATAGTGTAAAAAAAAAGACCTATTCAAAGTCATGAGCAGAGCCTATTCACACCCTGGCTCACCACAGTTAAATAGACCTACTAATCCCCATACAATAGAAATCCAGACAAATGGCATCATGGTACAAGGGCCCTGTTGCAGAAAGAGATAAAATGAATTGTGAGCCAGATCAAATGTTCTAAATGCACAAATCTGATTGGTTGAAACACAGAAAATTACTAGTCTGACCACGCTACGCCACTGATAGCTGGCCATTGCAGGTATTGTCTCATTATTTTGGGTTTTCATATATGAGAGACCAATTTTTTAACATAAATTTTGTCATAATATGTAATATGAGGTACCTTGTCCATCTGTTACCATGTGTATGGTAACGGAAGGACATTTTCTTTTGTTATTTATTAATTAACGAAGAAACAATGAGTAATACAATTGTTAGCAATGGGAAGGCCTACTTGAACTTGCTTTGCACTGAAGATTTGTCTGCTCTCTAACAAGTATGTGAGCCACAAAATTAAAAATATTGATTTTTCGGTAACGGAAGGACATTTTCATAGGCTGAAAATAAGAAGTCATTGAAGCATAACAAATCAAATTAATCATACAAATTTACTATTTTACAAAATGGTCATATCTTAGGAGTCAGAATAATGTTTTTTAGGCTTAACTGGGGAAATATGAAACAAACACAGGATCAAAACACTTTTTCACAAAAATGTCAAATTTGTGGGGTTCAATTATGGTTATAAAGTTATTATAAAAAAACAACTAAAATTATGTAAAACTAACATTTTCTCATTGAATTCCAAAAATATAGAATTTAAGCTTTGATTTGATACCAAATTTGTATCATAAAAATGCCTGTAAAATTTTTGGTCAAATGTCCACTTTGGCGTGGAATTGCCCACTGGCAAGTCTAGGAACTAAGGCCAATATATGATGATTTCAAAGAATTCCTCTGCATGGTCTACCTGTCAGCGAACAAGACTGCCATTGTGAAAAGGCTGTGATGATGGCTTTTCACAAAGAATCATACTGAGTCAGAGAGGTTACCGCCTACACAAGACATACTGCAACAATCAATCCTGCGGGCCAACATCTGAAACAAGACACTGGTACAAACCCATGGGTACCGTCTCCACAGGACTATGGCTGGACGATGCTTTGGTTCCAGTGATGACCAATCAACAGCCTGCACCAAACGCGGTCATCCAGCCGGTGAAGTGCGGCTGTACAAAGTTCAAATGTGACAATGCGTGGTGCTCCTGTTCCAAAGCAGGACACTGCATGGGATATTTGCCTTTGACCTCGGTGAGCGGTGTGACAATGCTTAGAGCAGAGAGGTGCCTCTCTGCTTAGAGGCCAGCCACCTTGTTGTATACCGAGTAACTACACTTTATTTACTTGACCAAATCCAGACTGGTACCATACTTGCAGCAACAAATTGCAGTCATTGCAGCCATTTATTACCATTAAGTATTATCTTATTATCTTGTTATATTAAGATTTATAATAATACAGTTGGATAAGTGGACAGTTGTTTATTAGTAGGGTCTTAGATCGATGATTGCAATCAAGACATTCGAAGACGGATTTGTATGTGGGGCGAACTGCATTAAATGAACTGAACAAGATTTGGAAGAGTAGAGACAAAAGGCTAACAACAAAAATCCGTCTGGCTAAAGCACTTTTTACTTCTTTCTAGTATTATATGGATGTGAAACTTGGACTTTGAAACAATCGGACAGGAGAAAGCCATTGAGATATGGTATTGGAGAAAGATTCTTCGTATATCCCTTGGACTGCAACAAGAACAAACCAAGAAGTTATAGAAAACATCCAAAGATCTAAATCACTCATTGCGCAGGTGAATCAATTACAAGCTTCTTACTTTGGACACATCATGCGCAGAGACAGCGAATTTAAGATAAGCATGATGACTGGAATGGTTGAAGGCAGATGAAAGAGAAGAAGACCAAGACAAAGATATAGTCCGAGCTAGGCTCCATAGACATACCACCGAACCTTGTTTTTTATTTTTTTATATATACTACGTTTTTTGATGGTTTCTTGATAATTCGAGGGTGCTGATTCCAAATCCGATGAGTGCCAGACGTGAAACCTTGAGCGTTTTTTTTTTTTTACGCGAAAATCCAAAATGGCCGCCAAAACATGGAAATTTGCCTCTTTTGGTCCCCCAGAATGATATAATTTCAACTTAAACTTACAATATAATGAAACTGAATATATGCTAAGAGCTGCTTATTATTGTGTTTAGGGCATAATTAAAATTCAAAATGGCCGCCAAATCCATTTTATGTACAATATGAATGGGTATTTCAATGTACAAATGGAATCGTTATACAAAGTAGGCCCAATTTTCCCCATATGGCGGAATAAATTGTATTTTCAATTTAGTTAAGATTATTTTGTCATGCAGATTCTAAATCTGAAGAGTGCTTATCACGAAACCATGATTTTTTTCTTTTAAATGCAAACATTCAAAATGGCCGCCAAAGAGGGAAATTTGCATCTTTTAGCCCACCAGAATGATATAACCTCAATTTAAAAATCATTTTGCACAAATGTATTGAATTGGATTTTGTTCTTTAAGTTAATTATTATTCTAATGAAACTGCACATTTGCTAAAAAGCTGTTTATTATTGTGTAAAGGGCACAATTTAAATTCAAAATGGCCGCCAAACCCATGTTTATGTACGGTATGAATTGGTAACAATATACACATGGAATCATTAGTACACAAAATAGGCCAAGTGTGGAATACATATACATTTCTATTGATCTAAGATTTTTATGCTAATTCTAAAACTGAAGAGTGCTGATCATACATTTTATTTTGTTTTTGTCGATTTAAAAAATCCAAAATGACCGCCATAACTATAAAATTTGACATTTTTGGACTTAAAAATCGTAGAATTTTAAATTTTAAGAAAATTTTTCTAGGATACATCGATAACTTATTTTTGACATATACAATGCTTTTTGGTGGTTTCTAGTCAATTTGGGGGTGCTGATTCCAAAGCTGCCAAGTGCCAGACAAGAAACCTTGTTTTTAAATGCAAAAATCCAAAATGGCCGACGAATCACGGAAATTTGCTTCTCTTAGCCCCCAAAATGATATACCCTCAATTTCAGTGACATTTTCCATGAATAAATTTAATGGGATTTGGTTCCTTGAGTTAACTACCTTGCAAATTAAACTAAATGTGTACTAAAAACTGTTTTTCACATATTTTATGGCATAAATTACATTCAAAATGGCTGCCAAACCCATTTTTTATGTAAAATATTTCAATACACAAATGAAATAGTTAATCATAAAACAGGCTATATTTTCCCCATTTGGTGGACAAATAAAACCTTTAATTTATTTTAGATTATTATGTCGTGATCATTCTAATTCTGAAGAGTGCCAATCACTAAATGTGTATTTTTTGTGAAATAAACTCCCCAAAATGGCCGGATCATCACACAACTTCCTGCTAATGGCGGGCAAAACAGAGCGCTACGTGGTTGGCCTCTGCCAGATCTTCGATTGTGCACATTCCATGTAGCAGATCACAACTAAGCAGGTGGCTCATGGTCTAAGGGCCTTGACCGCACTCACGATCTGCTGCACCTTCGATGTATACTCCGCAAAAAAAGAAACTGGACACTTGTATGAGACCAAATATTTCGTATTCATTAACGATAAAATATATGATATTGTATATCAAATTAAAGATAAAATTACCTTCTTCAATATTCGCATGAAATCCGGATGAAATCATTCATGCATGACTTATCACGGTCAATTAATCACACCAATGTCTGTTTTCAAAAATAGCAAAAATGGACCATCCACTCAACCATATAAATGTTGATAAGCCTAATGTAAAACGCTATATTCATGAGATGGCATAATTTTTCATTACATGTGATCTTTTCTATCTTCATCTCAATAAAAAGTATAAATGAAGACAAATTGTGAACGTTATAGGTGTTATTTTCATCCAAAAGTAACAAAATGGGGAATTCCATGACAAAGCTTTATTGGTCAAAAACACAGTTTGTGCCCTTATTTCAAGAATTATACCGTAGTCCAAAGATCTTCAAAAGCTGAAGTCACCCTTGTTCAAACAGTTGGGCAGTCTTTAACATTACATTTCTCTAGGTAAATATGGTTAAAATTGCAGGGGACACATGAAATAGACAAGCTTCATTCCTGTAATACAGACCAGTATGATAATGCTCTCATAACCAGTGAGGGAAAAGTTCCCATTAAGGAGATAATAGCTTTCCCCCCAAAGGGCGATCTCGTTCGCTCGCGAGACGCAGGCGTCATATTTCAGCCACTTGAGCGAGCAAACTAATCGCTCCGACTAGATGTGTTTGAGTCGTTTTACGCGTAATTCACTATGTGTTTCGTAGCGAAGCCGTTCATGTATATCGCACAGAGGAGAGCGCGCTAGCTAGCTTAGCATAATATTGTGTTAATTGTTTTCTAGAAATTAGCATACTTACTGATCAGTTTATATCAAACTTATATCATGATCATTGTTTTTAAAATCATAACGATTGGGAAGGGGATTGAAATTAATATTTACCAAAAAACATATGTGTGTATAATTATACTTTGCGTAATCATGTAACATGAACATAAACAACACATTTCAAGTTATTTATAACGACCGTGCTTGTATATACAATATTGTATTGAATAATGACTTAGCAAGTGCATGAACAGGTATATTATAATATATCTTTTGAATAAAACGATTTTGTTTTTAAATGAGCATTTTTACTCTCGCTCTCAGTTAAAAGAAGACTGTATTGTTGTAATAGCTTGAAATAGCGTGGTCCTTACTTGTTAAAGCGGCTAACAGTAATGATAACAATCACAATTTACAAGGGAATCCTCCCCCCCCCCCCCCCCCCCCACCTCCCCCACGTTTACATGATATGCCTGTGACTGACCGTGGGAAATATCTCCGCCCTGGAATGAAGCGCGTTCTCTTGGTCATGTTGGTCTACACCCATTAGTTCTACGTCTCGTTATGCCTAGTTCGTGATGTGACTCCATTTAACAGGATTCAAGTTCCACAACTCAAACTTGACCCTAATAATAATACCCAACCAAACCTAAAACTAATATTATCCTAACCCTTTACAAACCATTAGTCCTAAAATCCAAGATCCACTCTAACTTCTGAAATCGTTGATAGACGAAATAACGAAATGGAATATATAGCCAACATGATTAACTGACGCACTGGGAGTAGATGGCCGAATGCGAAACATTTACAGTTTGTTCATAACAATAAAGTTGAATAATGTCATAATTTACTTGGCCCGCTCATCTTGTTTTAAGTGAAACGCTTACTATCACTTCAGTCGAATGGTGTGGTCCTCCATTGTTTTGCTATTTTTGAAAACAGACCTTGCTAGTGTTAATTGACCATAACATTTCATGCATGAACGATTACACCTTTAAGTTATACCCTGCATGTAGATGACTAATGTAGTGTCCAGTTTCTTTTTTTGCGGAGTATCATGTATATCCCTAGTTCAACATGTTGGACTTGCATCTTTCCATGCCTGTTCGAAGCCTATTCAGGCTATACAGAGTGTCCCAGAAAGGTTGCAACACTTACGATCGTTAATTTCTTCAACACCATCGATCAAATATCATGATTTTTTTTTATTTCATTGCATAGAACATTCTTTTTCCAACAAAATGATACCATGAACATGGATTTTGGGTAAGGCGTTTGGATGCTAGGGCCATTTTTCTGAGGCAATGTCGTTTCCAAAATTTGCTACTTTTTCGTCTCCAGCGATCCGCTGAGCACTGAGGCATTCTTTCCTCACGGCCTCCCATACAATTCGCTGGACAAAAGAAACGCATGACTGCTCTCCCTTTGTAAGGAAGACAATGTGAGCCATTCTTATGTACAGCTAATTCTACGGCAGGCCGTGGGGCAAGAATGTCTCAGTGTTCCGGGGATCGCTGGAGACGAAAAAGTAGCAAATTTAGGAAACGACATTGCCTCAGAAAAATGGTCCTAGCATCTAAACGCCATACCAAAAATCCATGTTCATGGTATCATTTTGTTGGAAAAAGAATGTTCTATCCAATGAAATAAAAAATCATGACATTTGGTCGATGGTGTCGAAGAAATTAACGATCAGGTGCCATTTTTCAAGGTTTTTTGTACAATTTTAAAATACCAAAAATGGCCACAACTAGATTTTAAAAAATGTTGTTGTTGGGGCTCCAAATCATGTCATCACTTTTTATAGAAATCTTACTAAGTAAATTGAATTGTACTTATTTGTTATTATTTTTGGGGCATTACTCAACATGCAAAATTAAATACAGCCTTACTCGAAACCAATTGCTGTTCTGTTTTAGGTACAATTTCAACTAAATTTTTCAGATTTAAAATCACCATGACTAATTATTTTTAAAAACAAATCAAACTATCGTGCTCATGCATTTCCGCCATATGGAGGTAACTGGGCCATATTTAATTTGCATTCATTATTATACATACTACAGTACAGTTAGCCATTTAAATTGTACGTCAACTAGGTTTTGCTGCCATTCTTAATTTTAACTGTGCCAGAACGACAACAAATAAACAACATTCAGTACATCTGCATTTATTTTAATAAAAAAAAGTACTTTTGTTTCCTAACTGGCACCCATCGAAGTGGGAAACAGCACTTATCGCATTGACAAGGAATCTTACAAAATGTATCTTAGTAAATTTGTCTTAAAATGTAAAGATTTACGACTTTGGGCACTAAAAACTGTGAAGTTTTATCATTTTGGTGGCTATGTTGGGATGTTTATTTCACAAACAAATTAATTTATCTAAAATCAATCAAAGGCATTATTTTCTCACCAAATGGAGAGAATATGGCCTATTTTATGATTAACTATTTAATTTGTGTATTAAAATAACAATTCATATTTTACATAAAAAAATGGGTTTGGCAGCCATTTTGAATGTAAATTATGCCCTAAAATCAGTGAAAAACAGTTTTTAGTACAAATTTAGTTTAATTTGCAAGGTAGTTAATCAAGGAACCATATCCCATTAAATGTATTCATGGAAAATGTCACTGATATTGAGGGTATATCATTTTGGGGGCTAAGAGAAGCAAATTTCCGCGATTTGTCGGCCATTTTGGATTTTTGCATTTAAAAAACGCCCTCAAGGTTTCTTGTCTGGCAGCTTTGGAATCAGCACCCCCAAATTGACTAGAAACCACCAAAAAGCATTGTTTATGTCAACAAATAAGTTATCGATGTATCCTAGTAAATTTTTCTTAAAATTTAGAATTCTACGATTTTTAAGTCCAAAAATGTCAAATTTTATAGTAATGGCGGCCATTTTGGATTTTTTAAATTGACAAAAACATAATAAATGTTGTGATTAGCACTCTTCAGTTTTAGAATCAGCATAACAAAACAATCTTAGATCAATAGAAATGTATATTTATTCCACAATAGGGACTTGGCCTATTTTGTGTACTAATGATTCCATGTGTATATTGTTACCAATTCATACCTTACATAAACATGGGTTTGGCGGCCATTTTGAATTTAAATTGTGCCCTTTACACAATAATAAACAGCTTTTAGCAAATATGCAGTTTCATTAGAATAATAATTAACTTAAAGAACAAAATCCAATTTAATACATTTGTGCAAAATATTTTTTTAATTGAGGTTATATCATTATGGTGGGCTAAAAGATACAAATTTCCCTTTTTGGCGGCCACTTTGAATTTTTGCATTTTAAAGAAAAAACTCATGGTTTCGTGATTGGCACTCTTCAGATTTAGAATCAGCATGGCAAAATAATCTTAACTAAATTGAAAATACAATTTATTACGCCATATGGGGAAAATTGGGCCTACTTTGTATAACGATTCCATTTGTACATTGAAATACCCATGCATATTGTACATAAAATGGATTTGGCGGTCATTTTGAATGTTAATTGTGCCCTAAACACAATAATAAGCAGCTTTTAGCATATATTCAGTTTCATTATATTGTAAGTTAACTTGAGGAACAAAATTTAATTTGATTTATGTGTGTAGAATGGCGTTTAAGTTGAGATTATATCATTCTGGGGGGCCAACAGAGGCAAATTTCCATGTTTTGGCGGCCATTTTTGATTTTTGTGTTAAGAAAAAAAAACACTCAAGGTTTCATGTCTGGCACTCATCGGATTTGGAATCAGCACCCTCGAATTATCAAGAAACCATCAAAAAACGTATTATATATCAAAAAACAAGGTTCGGTGGTCTCTAGCTCGGACTAAAAGTACTGTACAATATTATTACATGGACACTTATTATTGTTATTAGTAGTATCGTGATTAAAACAAACTAATGACAGGAATTTCAACATGTTTGATTAATACACATTTCCACCACAAGAACAACAAAATATGCCGTGTACAAGAAAATTCAAAAAGTTTCAGAAAAATGAAAGGAATATTTTAAATATACAAATAAGTACTGAAACTGTTTACCTTAAAACTCAAACTTGCGATAAATGTTATACAAAATACATATCGATGTAGCATGCATACTAATCATTCTAGAACTGTATACACATATGGTACAATGTTGCCTTATGATGCTTATTAGTGAGTGATACATAATCTAACCTGGAGCCATTGGTTTGCGTCATTATTGCGTGCCATCCAGCCTCCCGCCGAATTTAACCTTCCCCGCTCGGCTCCGTTGCTATTATAGTTGCTCGACGCGGTCATACTCGAATCAGAGTTGGCATAAGACTCAAGTCCAAGTGGAAAACCTATTTTAAAAAACACCACAAGACATCAAATCGCTATCGTAAGATTACACAAATTGTCATTAGTGTATTAACGACATAATAAACCTGTAATTGCGAACAAAAATGAAACATCAATACATAAAAACCTATAACTTAGTAGCATTTACTTCATGTACCACTCATCTACTAAAAAAAAGGAGCAATAATTCACTGTCTAATGTGTGGCTTTAAAATCCAATTAAAATACATATACCATAGAGTGCGTAATATATTGCACATCAATTTATTCATAAGTTTATCTACATTTTTCATTTGCCCCGAATAATGCTGGTATAAGCAGTGCAAAGTTGCTTTACTCATAGCCACTATTGTGTACGCTTTGTTAAAATGGTCCCCTGGGGTTTTCATATTAAATCAAACACATTTTACCTTAAACCTTTATAATGTATTTATTTAATTCAACCTCGTTTACACATTTGAAATGTATTAATGAAGAAAAAACATCGTTTAAAATATCATTTTATAGAGAGAAAAAATCAGGATAGCAAAGAGAAGATTCAAAGAAATAATAATCGTGCATACTTGTAATTAGTAAGAGGAGATCAACCAGGCATGAACAAACCACTAGAAATGCAAGTGAGTTTGGCCTATTTTGACAAAGTTACTGGATATAGAATCGAAAAGCTAATATGCCGAAACTGTTAAGGGGTTAGTAGAGTTTGGGGTCAAACTGAATTTTAGTAACCCAAACCTGCAACATAAAAATCAAGCTACATGTAATAGTAAATACTCCATCATGATCGAAAGGTACATATAACAATCATGCAAATTTACAGAATGTTGCTGTACAAAATTAAGGCACATGTTTGCCTAAATACAATTTATAATTATGTGAAATAGACGATTTGTATTGTTTAAATCTTGGGACCCGTAGTCAATAAATTGATTGTGTGTGGGTAAAATACAATGCCACCCCTATTATGCGGCGTTCCCACTGTCGTGCGATTAGTTACGATCGCCACCGATTGGCCATTCGTAGCTGATCGTGGAGTAATCGTGGTGATCGTATTAGATATGATGAGATCGTAAGGTCAGTCGTGGCAATCGTGTTGATCGTAGAAAATTTTTGAAACGGTTCAAAAAATGTCTACGATCAACACAATTAATTGTCAATCGTGATCATCGCATCGGATCGTAACAAAGCGCATCTAATCGTGCTTCTAAATCGTGCTGATCGGGATCAACCTTGGACAAGACAAACACTACGCTCTGTTGAGATGTGCTGCGATCTTCCACGATCTGTGACGCTCTGTTGGGTACCATTGCTCACGACCTGACACGAATGACTCACAAGCAGATACGAGTTGATACGAGTAGATGCGAGTAAATGCGAGTAGATACGAGTAAATGCGAGTAGATACGAGAAGTCACGCTTTTCATGGACGTTCACGATCTGTTACGGAGTTCTCGCGCCCATATATATACCGGACAAGATTGAATGAGCCTCATTCAGCCATCTACACTTGAAGAGAGCACATCTTTACTGTCAACTTGCTTTTGCTTGTAATTTTTGGAGCCTTTGAGAGATGCCACCCAATGGTACCAGACGCAATAAGTGAAAGGGCCAGACTGTTCTACCCCATGAGCCTGAACCAGTCCAGCCAGAGCCGGCACCAGAGGAGGCAGAGGAGACCACCCCCACCAAGAAAGCCAAGAGAAAGAAAACAGTAACTGCCTTTACTGAAGAGCAAAGGGAGGAAATCATTAAGTTCCACATGAGAAAGGAGGTCCTCTACAGCAAACGCCTTGCGGGTTTCACAGATATCACCCAGAAGGAGGATCTATGGGCTGCTCAGGCTGCCAAGATTAAAATATAGTACACAAGCATGAGGACCACGATGGGCCGGCTGAAGAAACGCGCCAAGAAGAGTGGGTCAGGAGGAGATGCCATTACTGATATGAACAGCACAAATAAGTGGGTGTGGGAGAAGTTCTCTTTTGATCCCTCACATTGAATCGGTGGATGCCAGAAATGTGGCCTCCTTTGCAGCAGCAGCAGTGGCCTCATGGCTTAATGAGGTAGTTCCTGATTGCAAAGGCGTCATCCCCCAGGATAAAGAAGGGCATGTCTTGGTGGACATCAGGGCTTGCAGTTAGAGGGCAGGGTGGTGGTGGTGGGAGGGGGGGGGGGGGGGGGGGGAGTCATAGGGCTTCCTCTTCTAGGCCGTTGAACAGCTCAGAGTCGCCAAATATCTGAGCATCTGACATGTGTCATTTTCCACAAAGCTCGATCCACACAAACTTGCAATCTGCATCCACCATAGCCAGGAGTGGTATCAGAAAAAAGCCTTTGTAATTGTAGTACAGACTGCCAGTGTGGGGTGGCTTCTTGATAGCAATGTGTTTGCCATCCAGGGCCCCAAATGGCGTGGGGGATGGTCCATCTCCGCTCAAACTGGTTAGCTACGGCTGTCCAGGCTTCAGGGGTGACAGGTAGCTGATAAACACCTCATCTTTGCATGCTTGCACAATTGCCTGGCACACTTCTGGAACCATCTCTGAGATGCTGGACACTTTACACCTGAAGGCATACACAAGGGACCGATAGTTGTTTCCAGTGACAAGGTGCCTCAGTGTCACTGCCAGTTTCAGTTCAGGTGAGAGGGGTTGCCTGAAACTGGTGAGTTCCCTCTCGATTAATGGGGCCACCCTCTGCAAGACTTCATCGAAGAGCTGTGGTGTTAACCTTGTGTAGTTTTGTAACGCTACTGGATCTTTCAGCCTCAATTGGGTGTCTAGGAGGCTGGAGAACTGGCCAAGCTGTTGTCTCCTCTCCTCTGTGAGCCATGGTCGCAATCAGCACTGCATGACTGCAGCTCTCCTGGCCCTTTGTGGTTGGGGTTGTGGCTGGTCTGGCTGCTGCTCGTCTTCTTCCTCTCTGTCGATAATGTAATCATACAGCAATACTGCAAATGTCACATTGCCATCATCCTCAACTCCTGCCATTATCAATGGTTGTGGGTTGTAGTGTTCACTCTGTAAACGTTCAAGAAACAATGAAGTCCATGTCGGGGTCCAATCGTAGCTCAAATCGTGATCACTCTCGATCCTCATCGTGAAAGACATCGCGACCACAATCGTATCATATCGCAACAGAGCGCATCGGTTCGTGATGAACGTATCGGAATGTATCCAAACGATATCTGCACGTACCCGATCGTCCCAAATCGGGGACCTCGATCGTGATGATCGTGTCACATCGAGACCCAATCGTGGACTCAATCGGGACAATCCTATCGGAACGTATATGATCGTATCTGAACGGGAGACCAGATCTTGGCAGATCGTGTCACCTGAAATTGACCAATCGTGACCATATCGCATCCAAGCGCACCAAATCGCACCAGAACGTATCGACTCGCATCACCTCGTAACCAAACCTGAAATTTCAGAGAAGTTCCACGATCAGCTACGAATGACCAATCGTGGCGTTCGTAACGGATCGCACGACAGTGGGAACGCCGCATTACCAATGCGACTTTGCCTGTTAAACTGCATCGGTATTGATATAAACATGCTATATAAAACTAACCGTCATATTTGTTTATATCTTAGAGAGTAAAAGTAAACTGGCAAAGGTTTTATTAAATGTACATTTCTGTGATCAAATATGTTCAATGAGTAATATGTGACAATTCCTTGGTAAATTATTTTTTTAATCACTTCATTGACCTTCAATAGCCTGATTTCTTGTGCTTTTAAACGACAAGCAGTGGCGTAATGAGCAAAAACCCTTTTTGGAGAAAACAATCTGCATCAACACCACATAATAGCGTTAGCAGGGTTGCCAACGTTGTACAAGCGGTGAGTCTGGGTAGCGGAGCAACCAAGCCCGAATGAGCGAAGCGACTGAGCAGGGGGAGGGTTTGTCCCTTGTGCAATTTGTAAATTGAAATTATGCAATTTGGTGCATAGGAAGGAAATTTGACTAGAATTGAAGTAGAATCTGAGTTATCATGTCTCAACAAATACCTTTTTTTAAATAACTGATTTCGAATTCGAAAACAAGTCATGATTGAATTGTATGCGGGGGGGGGGGGGGGGAATAAAGAGACCTTACAAGTTAAAACAATCTGTAACAAAAATTGTATTTAAAAAAATGACGGTTTTCCATAACTGCTAGATAGTTCAACTTATAGCGTTAAGTTCCCTCAGGGATTAAGAGCGCAATTTTGTCTTAGACTCCAGAGACTTTAGAATACATATTCATACACTTCATTCACCTGTAACTGGGGTTGTTGCTTCTGATGTAACATGTCCGATCGGACTTGCACTTGTATTCACGAAGCATTCGTGTCTGCCTTGGATGTCACGACATACTTCGTTGGTCTTGCATATCCCACGGCAAGCATCTGATACACAATGTAAAACAAAAGGACAAGATGAGACTAGATGAGCGTTAGTCTCAATCATAATGACACACATCACAGACCTTCAATTAATTGGCTTTTATGTGTGCTTCAAAACCAACGGCAGTCATGATTACAGTTGTATTCCTTACAATAATGCTATTTGATCATAAAACATAACAGGGCATTTCAACGGTAACTCGCGTTATACTTTATCGTACATTGACTACTTCAATGTGCTGTAACTCCATTATTGTATGGAACTGTAGGCTGAATTTATCACCAAGGATTTATTAGATGTGCACTAACTAGACAACACAAAATAAGACTGTAAGAATCCCGTTCGGTAACTCGCGTTACCAAGAAAAGACATGGACAAAATTTTAATATACCTAGAACGTAAAAAGCATCATCCAAAAAGTAATTCTGGTCAAATATTTTAAGTGCTAATTTTACATTTGTATGTGTCCTATGAGTTAGTATTGAACAAATTACCAAACTATTTGGGACAAAATTATAGGATGCAGTAACATCGGTAACTCACGTTACGGTAACTCGCGTTACAGTTTGTCTGGAGGTTTTGATTCATTACAAAATATACTTTAGAGCACTCAAAAGACTTAAAAAGCCTTAAATAATGAAAATACCAGGAAATATTGAAAATATTAACATTTTCCTGAAATTTGCCCAGGGTAGTCCCGTGAATGGTTTCTGTTTCTCCTATAAGGAGACACCCGAGAATTAAACAAATCATGTGAACTGAAAGATATCATTATAGGATCATGATTTATGAAAAAATAATCCAGACAAAATAAATCGGATTTGAAATAGAGCCAAAAATTCAATTCCACTTTCCCGTGGAAATTAATGCCCAACAGCAGTCAATCTAACACATGTTACCCATAATATCATGGAGGCCAATATATGGCATCTACCAATCAAGTATGGTTATATACACACAGATGCAGGGTTGGATAGATATCAACCCTAATAGACTCTTACCCCCAAACTTTCACATTTGACTTAATTTGACCTTTGACCTACTTATGTGACGTTTAACCCCTTTTTAAAAATCATCACTTTATTAGGCAAATTTCGCCAACAAATACAAATAAATACACATCCCAGGACACTGGCATATAATTGTCAGCGCAGGGCAATATCATGAAGACCAATATAGGGCATCTACCAATCAAATTTGGTTACAAACAGATGCAGGGTTTCACATTTGAACAATTTCGGACCACTTCCCGAGTTTACGCCGAGTTCTGGAGAGTTTGTCGAATTATGCCGAGTTGACCCGACGTGTCCCGAATTGTCGCGAGTCTTATTTCGAGTTCTGCACGAGTTATCGCGAGTTATATTTTTCAGATACATTCACACAAGAGCGCATCTGCGCACCGAAGATTCATCCAAATGTGAATTTAGCTTTTGTCGCCTTCCCCAACTCGCCATAACTCGTCCTTTCAACTTGCCTAAGAGTGAGAGTAGCATTTAATGGATGGCTGACAAGAAAACTACCTAAACATTGTGTTTTACTGTATCTAAGGTAGATTGTCATGAAGATTACTAATACAAACATATTTTCCGCGTCGAAAAACCCAGTAAAATAAAAAAATCAACTTTTAAATTCACTTTAGTAATCCCCGTAAAAACAATTGAGTCCGGGCGAAGAAAAATGACGTCATCTTTGTGACGTCACATGCAGGCAATCGCAGTATAGCTCGGTCATATACGTACACGCTGAGTGCAATACTCACGTTGACAGAGAGATATCATTTCGATTTTTTTCAATATTTGCAAACATTTGTTAAAGTTTATATCATGGACGATCTACACTCAGATGTGTTGCTGCAAGTTGCTATAATTAATTTCTTAGGAATTTTCAGTTAAGCCTGAATTTTCAAGCAAAAACGAGTTTGTTTTACAAGTAAATCATAGGCTCTGCATGTAAACCAAGCACATTCCTCCGTGTTGCGGTCTGCTTGTGATGTCATGATCCGGGTTGCACGTGCGCACATTCCCGCTCCACTATAAATTACTTTTTTAGCAGTATGGAACGCCGATGCGAAAACAAGCAAAAAAGTTGCATGAAATTTACCTTTCTTGCCCAACTTAAGGATTTCTTTGAAAAAAAGAGTGTGGTATATCAATATAGGCACATATTTAAAGCTATAAACCTGAATCAAAGCCGGGATTTCACCATACCTTTAAGCTGCTCTCACACTTTGGCGAGTTGGGGCGAGTTACTGCGAGTGCAAAATGTTAACGTTGCTCTCACACTTTGGCGAGTTGTAGTTACGAGTAGCAACAAGTTGTCACGAGTGTCAATTCGCGTGCAACTATTGGACGGTCGGGAAATATTACGAGTGATTTACGATCCCGAAGTCGAGTTTTTTGAGATAATAGTACGAGTTGAACCGAGCGCGATTCGAGTAAAGAAGATCTTTGTACGATTTAACCGAGCGCGGCACGAGTTGCAGTGATCTCTTTGTACGAGTTTTATTTTGATAAGTTTGCGCAGGTGTTGTGGCACGATCGGATAAGCGCTTGACTCCAAATCACGGGATCCGAGTTCGAAACCGATCGATGCCCCAGCATGCTAATTTGTACGCTTGAGTAATAAATGGGAACTTGAGCAGAAATTAACTAGCCTGAAACACCCTGAATAACGCGCCCTTAATCATACAGCGCTCTTCTCCAGATATTACTACGAGTTACAAAGAGTCATGGCGAGCTCATTACGAGCGACCTCGATCATCATACGATTTAATGCGAGTTTAAGCGAGTTACGTACGAGTTAAATCGAGCTGGTCAAAATTTCAAACATGTTTGAAAATTTGCTGACCACTTTCCGGAACTCACCGTAAACTTGGGGATTTGTCGAGTTATGCCGAGTTGACCCGACTTGTCGCGAGTCTTATTACGAATTATGTACAAGTTATTGCGAGTTATATTTTCAGATACGTTCACGCAACTCGCCTAAGTGTGAGAGCACCTTTAGTCTCCCTCCACCTTGGTGGGCTCAACAAAAATGAAAGCAGACCAGCAACAAACATGCATGCAACTGATCAAATGTATTTGAGTGTAACAATAAAGGAAGTATTTGTGATAAAATCGATTACCCATATTGCAGGTGGGTCCGCCCCACCCCTCGTCACAGTTACACGTGTAGTTGTTGATACCATCCACACACGAACCGTGTTCACATGGCTCTTCTTTGCAGTCATCAATCAAATCTATGAAAGACAGAGACAGCGAGAATGGTAAATAATTATTGCGTAATGATAGTTAAATAAGAAAACAAACGGAATAAGTGAGTGTATACGATTACAGACAGTGAACAAAAACATCTTCTTTTCATATCAATGTCTGCCTTATTCTAATTCTCACATGACTTTTTTAAAATGCCATTTATACAATTTGATTTTCCATAGTGCAATTGGGTCCACCCCACCCATCGGCACAGTTACACGAGTAGGTCCTAACACCATCGACACACGAACCGTGTTCACATGGCTCTCCTTTACAGTCAGCGATCAAATCTATGCAAGAAAGAGAAAACAGAACTATTGCACAATAACACTGAAGAAAAAAACCCTCTAATGAATGATTGTATTTGATTACAGACCGTGAACAAACAAATCTTCCTTTGTATATCAATGTCTCCCTCTTTTTCTCACAATTGATTACCCATAGTGCAGTTAGGTCCGCCCCGCCCCTCGTCACAGTTGCAGGTGTAGTTCCTGACGCCATCCACACACGAACCGTGTTCACACGGGTCTCCTGCGCAGTCATCGATCAAATCTATGCAAAATAGAAACAACGAGAGTGGTAAATATTGCATAATTATAATGAACTAATGAAAAAGGAAAACCGTACGAAATTTGATTACAGTATTTGATTACAGACAGTGAAAAACAAAATTAAAATCTCCATTTGTATATTAGTATCGTTCTCATTTTTTCGACAAATTTCTACAATTTGATTACCCATACTGCAGTTGTATTTTCGCCCACCCCTCGTCAAAGTTACACGTATAGCACCTAACAACATCCACACAGGAACCGTGTTCACAGGCTTGCAACGAATGGTCACGTATCACGTTCACGTTTTGCGCTATTTCGTAAAACAGGTGACTCTAATTCACGAAGTGTAGTGCCTACCATTCATCGTTTTCCACGCCGGTAAAATTGTCGCGTTTACCAAAACGTGACGTGAGTGTTTAATCAATATTTTTAAAATTGCAAGCGCTTGTTACTAAGACTAGACAAACATGCACAAACGGGTTAAAAATGGTCGACGAAAATGCCGAAACCCCTTATCAAATCATTTCAATCATTATGTTCATGATATTTCTTTGCATAATTCAGAGTAATCTGAGACGATAATATGCAGTTCTGTTTGTGTGTTTGTTTATTTATTTCCGAAATCACAACAATAAATACAGCAATGAAGGGCAACGGGGGATTGACCCAATTCAGCAGAATTAAAAAGACAAGACCCCTGTTCTTCATTGGGGTCCCATAATTAGATACAGTATATACAATTAAATGTATATATACAGTGATTGATAGGGAAAGCGATAGAGAAAGGGAGAAAGCGAAATAGAGAAATTATAATTTCATAAATTATTCCATATTATGTACACTAAATTAAAGTTGGTGATAAATATTATATTAACACTTCCAATTTAGAACAAATAATTTCGACGCCATTTGAACAATTCAATGAGAGTTAAGGAAAGAGAGAGAAAAAAGAGAGGAAAAAAGGAACTGCAAATATTTACAATTTCACGGAATATATTTATCTAAAATTTTTTAAAATGATCTCAAGCTCGTAGCATTACGAATTGCAATTGGTTATACATTGAAATTCCTCTGTAGAAAAACGTTCTTTTACAACAATTTGACCTAGGTTTAGGCAAATTCATAACTTGACTCGATCGTAATTCATAATTGGTACTTCTCAATGAAATATTATCGAGCATATAATTAGGAGTTAAATTATGTAACACTTTATACATCATTTTGTACAAGTGTTTCTTATAACGTTGGTCTAGAAAATCCCATACCAGAGTATCATGAACATGTTGTGTAGATATATGAGAATACGGATTAATTCTCATTATGATTCTACCCGCTCTATTTTGCAATTTTTGCATTAGCAAAAGAGAAGATTTTGAAGCAGATTGCCAAACCAAGTCTCCATAATTAAAATGAGGAAGTATAACAGATGTATAAATGACATTCAAGTTAGATTCGTTTATAGTATAACGTAATGTACCAAGAAAGCTTAAGAGTCTACCATTTTCTGACACATATTTTCAATATGCATATCCCACTTCAACTCTCCATCGATGTGAATTCCAAGATATTTGGTGCTTTTAACTTGTTCAATGCATATATTTCTAATTCTTATATCAATTTCATTACACTTGATAACATATAATCTTATCTTGTTCCAAAAAGCATGCAAACAGTTTGAGTGTAATTTATAAACAAATTATTTGTACGCATCCAATCATCTAAATTTAGCAATTCCCTATTAAGAACAGAATGAACCTCTTTAGCATCTCTATGGGATAAATATATAACAGTATCGTCAGCATAGAGGTGAACCGAAGATCGCTTGAATATATCAGGTAGATCATTAATAAATATGGTAAACAATAAAGGACCTATTAAACATTGAGCCCTGTGGCACACCATGAGATAAACTTCTTACATTGGAGGTATCATCATTTACAACAGAATTGGGCCATTCTTTGAAAAGTGAAACTTTTTCGGAAAAATTGAAGTTTTATTTTTCTGTAGTTTTGTTCCATTTTTGGAATGATCCATGTGTAAAGTTTCATGAAATACATGATTTGAAGTTTAAAATGAAACTTTTTTACTCATTTGCATAAATTTACATATTTCAATATTTTTCTAATCAGATCACAGAAATACACATTTACAACAGAATTGGGCCATTCTTTGAAAAGTGAAACTTTTTCGGAAAAATTGAAGTTTTATTTTTCTGTAGTTTTGTTCCATTTTTGGAATGATCCATGTGTAAAGTTTCATGAAATACATGATTTGAAGTTTAAAATGAAACTTTTTTACTCATTTGCATAAATTTACATATTTCAATATTTTTCTAATAATCATAATTCAGGAAATAATCAAGATATCAAAAGGATAATTAGCAAGCTCATTCTTCTCACTTTCCTGTACAGGTTGATACCAACTTTGTAAAAATTCAACCTTTCATTCTTTTCTAAACCCGATATTATAAAATTCCCATTTTTCCATTCATATTGTACATGTCACACACGTGACCACCCCAAAATGTCACACACGTGACCAGACGTTGCCACATAATTAAGTACTATAAAAAACAACGGTTTGATATAATTCTCATTCATTGCTATTGTTGTACTTACAAATGTATAGTACTTCTCTGGTAATAAGATGAACATTATAGCTATTCATATTTTAAAGAATTTTCCAAATGAAATTTAGTTATAAAAAAAGCGCTCCGTGCGAAGTCACACACGTGACCCATGCCATTTGACCTCTGACATTGAGTTACGTAATCCTTATAAAATCTTTTGTGTTAAGTTTGAAAGACTACAACATATTCAAGTCACATATGAAGTAAAAATCATTATAGTCTCATACTTACTGAAATATAAGCATCCCATTTCAAAATTTGTCATGTTTTGGGTCACACACGTGACCAAGAATGGCCCAGTTACGTTTCTTCTCTCTGATAAGTAACTCTCGAACCAATTTAATGCTGTGCTTGATACACCAATACTCGTAAAGCAATACAATAAAAAGGGGGGGGGGTTGACCCAATGACAATGCGGAGCATCGTCCACGAGCCGCGTAGCGGCGAGGCGATTTTTTGGGGGGCTATTTTGCTAAGGGGCGATTTTGGGGGGGGGGGGGGCTATTTTGCTAAGGGTGGGTTTGACCCAATGACGATACGGATATTGTGTGGGTCTGGACACAATGATGGCGTTTTTCTATGCACATCACACTTTCACTTGGCAGCCCAAGGGGGGGGGGGGGGGGGGGGGTTAAACCCATGATGGCGTTTGTCTATGCACGTCACATTTTCACTTGGCAGCCCAAGGGGGGTTAAACCCCCTAACCCCCCCCCCCCCCCCCCCGTAGATCCGCGCCTGGGGGGGGAGGGGGGGGGGTGGGTGGGTGTGGGAGGGGGTGTCCCCCCTCCCACGGTAGGAAGCTTTTGCATTTTGGGGCTTGAAATTGTGCAATCTGGAGCATACCTAAGGCATCAATTTCACGTTTTATAAACTTGTTTCTGAGTTACCGTGTTATAGATAAACACAATTAATGAAATCAAGTTTGCAGAAAACCAAAGGCGGATCGCACTTCTTTTGCTTATGGAGGAATGAGTAAGGACTTTCTAACATAAGACATACGATAGTAGCCTCTTCCACAATTACATGCGCCAGTATACTTTTTTTTTTTTTTGACCTTCCCAAATATTGGGGGGGGGGGGGGGGGGATGATAATACATGCCATCCCTCCACCTCAAATATTTGGGGGATATACCCCCCCCCCCATCCCCCCCGTGATCGACGCCCCTGCCATTAACCATTCATCGGTTACTTTAACCAAAGCAGTTACAGTAGAATGCTTTGCTCGAAATCCAGACTGGACAGGCATAAGAATATTGTATGTCTGAAGGTGATGTAACAATTGTAATGGTATAACTCGTTCGAGAACTTAAGTAATGCATGGCGATAACGAAATGGTCTGTAATTATCCGGATTCGATTTATCACCCTTTTTATGAATTGGTATCACCTTTGCGATTTCCATGCTCTAGGTACTCTGCCGTGTACGATTGATTTATTATAAAATGCGTTATAGATTTAAGCAAAATATCAGCACAAGTTTGAGAATGTGTATACATATCCCATCAATTCCAACTGACTTTTTATTCTTTAATTTTTCGTATTTCAATCATTACATCAGCCTCAGATACAACATTGAAATGTATATCATCACATGGTACTGACCTACACACATATGAAGGCCTATGTATATTTTTTATCATGCTGATTAATCAATAATTTACTCGCAACACTTGCAAAATGATCATTGAATGTACATGCTTGAATGTAAGAATCATCAGTGCTTTGAGTATTCAACCTTACATTATTGATATTTGGAAGAAATGATTTAAGAACTTTACATGTCTGATTTCTATTTGAACATTCAGACAATTTATTCTTATAAAAATTCTTCTTTTCTTTTCTAATGGTAGATGTAACACTATTTCTCATTTTTGTATATTTTTTCCATAACTGATCATTATTCTTATAAATTGCTTTCTTGTTCATTGCATCCCGTTTCTCAATCAAATTAAATATTGTTTCATTCATTCATGGATACATTTTCTTTCGCATGCGTTTGTTTTTTATAGGCATATGTCTATTAATAACCGATATGATAATTTCTTCCCATTTCCTAACCGCATCATTTAAGTCATCAATTATCTCAATTTCACTCCAGTTAAACCTTCTTAAATTATTAAGTAATGCATTCCAGTCAATACCACAAGACTTTCCGAATGTAATTTAATTATGATTATGAGTAAATTTAGTAAATGTACAACCATACCATTTGCTTTGTTTGTCTTGTTATTAGAATAATTCTAAAGGCATGTCACGGGTGTCGTGCGTGAATTTTGACAAATGCTGTCTTGCAACTGAACGCTGATACGCAGTGGACCATTCACTCCGCATTACGCCAGAAGTTGCCGCGATCTTATTCTGCGCGGCCCTTAATTTAACGGCGTTATATGCATGCATACATGTGAAAGTGAGTGAGTAGATGAGTGATCAGTGAGTTACATTTCAATTTCAGGAACATTGATTTAGAATTCACTCTGCATGTTTACACATTGATACAGTGGCGTACTCAGGATTTTTTCAAGGGGGGAGGGGGAGGTTTTTCGTCAGCCAAATTTCTGTAGGGCCTAACCGGGGTTGGGGGGGGGGGGGGGGGGGGGGGGGGGTGGGGGTGTCCGTGGACAATTTTCGAATCCGAGACCAAGTACCTTCACAATTTTCGGGCGAGACCAGGACCAGTCACAATTT
>JBAMJV010012095.1:0-36679 GCA_037951105.1 Echinarachnius parma
TTTCACCCACCATCGATACATACATGGATGATCGATCCTGATATGAATTCGCCCACAATAGAAAATGATGTCATATGACAACGTAATCATAACGGTATTCGTTGTTGTTTTTCTAACCGATTGACTTAATCCCATTGCCTGTGGGAACCTGGTGGTCCTGTATTAACTTTATGAGGATCACAAAATTCGAAGAATGAACACAGATCATCTTCAGTCGACGTAAAACAAAACGAAACAAACAAACAAACAAACAAACAACAACAAACAAACCAACACACAAACAAACAACAAAACAACAAACTATCTAACTAACAAACAGTGGTACACACAGTGTAAATCCACACGAGGGGTAAAATGAGAACAATTATGATATATATTAATAACAATATGAGTTATGAATTTTAGTTTATTTCATCACGGTAATAAGGCCTATCTTCAAACAGTTTCACACCAAGTATGAAGTAATACAAAAATAATAATTAATGCAAAAAAAAACACCAACAAAAACGAGGTTAGAAAAATAGTAGTGCAAAATGCAAATATAAATGTAAAATGTTAGTTAAGAATGACAACGAAAAACATTTTAGAATGAATAATGTAAAGTGCATGTATATATATACCCGTATTTTCACTGAGACTGATTCCCCACCCCTAGGGAACTAAGTAGCATAACAAAAATATCGATGTTGTAATCCAAACCAAGGAGGTACTAGTACTAGTACCTCCTTGTCCAAACCAAGGAAATCGAGGGAGGAAAGCGCATCATCTGGACATCCATAACATTTACTGCATTATTAATTTATTAGTCGAACAAACACAAATGTAAAGGGTGAAAACAGGAATTAAAATATGTATCGATGATAGAAGACCCCGTTTACAGTGCAGGGCCGGGCCGAGCCGCGGCTCGGCCCGGCCTAAATTGCGGTACTCGGCCCCCCAATTTTGTGCGTTTACAGTGGCGGGCTCGGCCCGGCCGCCCTTTCAATATCTTGTCGTAGTGGCGCTCTGCATGTAAACAAACCATTATTTTGGGGGCGCGCCGGGGTCATGATCGTAATGAACGTAACGTAGAAGTATATGGAACGTAATGATCCTTTCACTTCCGGGGTCACATTTGGCCCTTCGTGCGTTTACAGTGAGAAAAGGCTGGGCCGAGCCGCAGCCGAGCCGCGGCCGAGACCACCTCAAGAGCGGGGCCAAATGCTCGGCCACTTTTGGTACCGCATTGGCCTTTTGAGCGTTTACAGTGAAAAAAAGGCCGGGCCGAGCCGCGGCTCGGCCCGGCCTTTTTTTCACTGTAAACGGGGTCCAAGTCTCAAAGAATCAATGGAGGAAATCTTTACATGCACTGCATAATTGTTCAGTTCAGTTCAGTTTATATCACATCCAATACAAATTTACAACAATATAACAATCAAATACAATCATATAAAATACAATCTATATATATAGAACATGTGATAAGATAAGTAAAATGACAGTAGCAACAATAACACTAACAAAGTAAATGAATGGGTACAGTAGGGATGTGAGGGACCAGAAAGGCCATTGACCTGTCTAGGCTGGTCCCCTTTTCTACAAACCCATAATAAGTAACATCTTCAGTAAAGCATGTATAATACAGACACACATACAAACATACATAGGACAGGCAAAATTAAGTTAAGTTACATAAATACATCGCAACTCGTTATTTGTTTGTGTTTAAATTTTCGCTTCAAACTAGATAATGATGGACATTCTTCTTTTTTTTTTATCTGGTAAGTTATTCCAAACGGATCCATTATATCTTATAAATGTTCTAGAAAAAAATTATAGCGAAATGATGGATTTGAATTTCTAGTAGTATATTGATTTATATCTCTATTAAATATAAATGTCCATAACATCGGTTGATGGCAAAGAAAATCGTAGGATACAATCATCATCTAAAGAGTAAACGAAATACCAAAAGGTATATCGATGATAGAATCATGCCTGAGGTAATCGATGGTAGAAGGATATTTTCTTTGCATGCGATGCATTATAAGTAAGACTCAAACAGCTGGCAGCGATCGAAGTGGATGACAGCTAAGATGGTCATGAGACGCGTCATCTACAGAATAGTATTCATATTATGATATTATCAAAACCAAATCAATCGATCGAAGGAAGGAAGGAAGGAAATCAGATTATACCTGATGACGTTAGTTCACTCGCATGGTGATCGATACTCTATTAATGGGCAGGTGAAAGATAATAATAATAATAATAATAATAATATCCCTTTTTATAGATCGCTTCATCACCGAAGTCCCAAAGCTACCATTTTGGGGCGCTCAAGCATTTCAAGGAATAAATTCCTGCTAAGTACCCATTTACTACACATTTACTGGGTTGTAAGCAGCAATGTGGATAAAGTGTCTTGCTGAAGGACACATGTGTCGCGGCTGGGAATCGAACCCACGACCACGTATTGAAAGACGAAGGCCCGAACCAATAAACCACGACACTCCCATATGACGCTCCAAGATGACGTCATTCCAAAGAGATTCTTGTATTCGAAGGCATCCACTAAATGCATACAAAGAACAAGACAAACATCGATAAGCGGAAATTATGATAAATTGATTATTTCCAACGCCGGTCTTGAAATTTGTAATTAGCGAACTTATATAATTATACCGTATTATAACCAGTAGCGTTACGTGGAAAAGCACGTACCGTCTTATAGTAATTAGATTAAAAAAACAATTAAAGGTGTCTTTAAGGGGAAAATACAATATACCACCTTATAAATGGGGTGCCCACCCCTCCCCCTCAGTCAGAATACGTTACGCAATTTTATGGAGTGAACATTATCACATTATGCGTTGTGGATGAAGGTAGTCGAAGTGCAGAAACAACGTTGATGATTGTCTGATTTAGTATCGTTGTCAAAATCCACACAATTTACTTAGAACTGTCTAGCAGTTTTAACAATCTTCGTTGTATTCGTATTACCAATAGACGCATGGAACAGGTTTCGGTCTTTCAAATTTTCTCTTCCGTTATAAAGATATGTATGAATTTGAAGTGTTCGCATTTATAAATCTCTATAGGGAGACTTTACAATGTGTACAAAGTCAGTGCAATAAGTTGGTGAATATCACTTTGCATTTTGGCTCATAATTCGGTCATAATAATGACTCTTATTTACCATGGAGTTTTTTACACATCACTCAGTGGACACATCAGAGCACAGAAATACACATTGTATCAACCCTTCGTCAGTTTTTGCCCATGTCAACCAGTTAATTGATGCCTTTAGAGGACGACGCGTTGTGCAAAGAGTTACCAGAGGGCGCCATATTGTATGCTAACCACGGGGAAGGCTTAAAGGGGCCATCTACAAAGTACGTACGCATTTTTTTGTCCGAAATTGACCCCCCTCCCCCCCCCCTGTCTTATTTGAAAGAGCATACAATTCTAATGACAAAATTAACTTTATTTGATCAAAATCGGTTCAGAAACAGCTGAAATATCAACAAATATATCAGATCGTAATAAACCTGGGGCCCCAGGATTATTCGATGATTTAAACAAATATAAATTTAGAAAGTGGTTTTTAAATATTTGTTTACACTTTTCGAGCATTGTGGAGTTATAACTATTAGTTTGTAATTTAATGGTGCAGGTTTTGGTTACTAAAAGTCAGTTTGACCAAAACTGTACTCTCTATACCAAAACTCAACTATCCCTTTTATAGATCCCTTTAAAGGACAACATGTTTGTTCAAAGAATTCCAAGGGAGGCGCCATATTTTAGGCCTACTCAAAACACGGGGAATGTATCTTACGCACGTTAGGGAGTAATGTTGTGTAGATGTCACACTGATGTATATCAACTCCGCCTGATTCTGACATGACGTTGCCCAAGTTTTATGCTAGAATACCTGTGGTGACCTGGGAGGGCCAGGGAAGCTGCCCTGGCGAAATGAAACAATGTGAGGATGATTACATGATACCCTGTGAGTGTAGCATTTATGAGGTATACATATCCAGTACAATATTGTATATCTTCGTGACGTAGGCTACATCAGTTGTACATGTCAGTGACCTGGGATCGCAACATATACCAACAGCGGCGGAACCTGTCCTTGCGTATATTGAGGACACGGGGGGAGGGGACGTGCTGTGTTAATTTGGAGGCTAACTCTATGTTCACCTCCATATTTTACCCTATGTTTTGTGTTAGTGTTGTTGTCCAATTGAGATGGGGGCGCTTTCCCCACAACCTATACCAGCAGTGGCGAAGCTTGAGCTTAACAGAAGGGGGGGGGGCACGCTGCGTTAAATGGGGAGTTCACTCTATGACTATCTTAATATTTGCCATATTTCGTAGTATTGGGATAGGGCACTTTCACCACTATGTTTATCTCGATTTTATTTGTTACCCGTGACGTTTTTTTCTCGTGTCGGATTGGGATGGGGGCACGTTCCTCCCGAGCCTCCCCCCCCCCCCCCCCACCCCCCTCCTTCCCCTTCCGTAGACTGTGGACCCAACAATGTTAACTACCGTCGATGGCGTAGCCACGGCCAACCAAGAAAGGTCCATAATAAAAGTCCTCCCTTAAATAACTTATCTTAAATATTACGCTCGCACATTTTCAGGAAGCCTTTATGATGGGGTAGAGGGCGGAGTTATGGTTTAGCAGCATTACATGCGTATACGCTGCGGAGGTTCTTATCCCCTCGCAGCCCCTTCTACTATAGAGGAAAATAATACACGTGTGTTCTAATTACATGACTGTAACAAATATTATTGTCATCTCACATTAATTCAGCATTATATTATCATAGAAATACAATGCAGAGGTTAAAACAAATACAAAGATGTCGGCTACCCGTCGGTGTTATCAAACACATGGTGAACGAAAATAGATAAAGATGTTTGAATTGATTCATGTTCAAGCGCAACTATACATAATAATAATACGGATTGCGGTGTGTGGGAACCCAGCTGTGTTTTTATCATCGAGATGATGCACACATACGTAAATATCATTTAGTATTTTCCTTTTTTCAGTTTTCCTCATAAACATGACAAATTATATTTGTACTTTTCTTATGAAAATGAAGGGTTACCTATAATGTATAGGTTATGTTACTCAATTGACCTTTCTCTATAATTATGAACACCGGATCATTTTAGTTTTGCTTATTATAAAATAAAAATCACTTCGATGAAACATTTCATGTGCAACCAGCAGGGTAGCTACGAAGGGGGGGGGGGGGGGGGGCACGCCCCCCCCCCCCCCCCAATAACTTGACCCAATAAATAGAGAAACATAATGGGAACATTTGTGTAAAATTAAAGGGATCTACTAACTTTGTTGACATGTGCACAAACTGCAAATGGGTGATAACTTTGGTATTTCTGTGATCTAATATGACTGCCGAGTGATGTCTGCAAAGTCCATGCCCATGGTATAAGAATGTCACATGGCCAAGTAATGAGCGAAAACGCAGAGTGATATTTGCTAATTCACTGCACTGCATTTGAATACATTTATAATTATCCAGTGGATAATCAAAAATGCGAACAGTTCAATCGTACACATCGTTCTAACGAAAGGGAAATTCGGAAAACCCAAACCTGTTCCATGCTTCTTTTTGTAATACGAATATGAGAGAACAAAGTATGAGAGAGCCACTAGAGTTATAAGACATTTTTGTATGGCTTTTTACAATGCTTTAGTACTAGATCCCTTTAAGAAATACATAATCCCCCAACCATTAGCGTTCTTTTAATCAGTCCCTCCACGCTACACCATTGCGTGTAACCATCCATATTGTTCAAGACAGAATGATGATGAACATCATTTTGTTTATGTATATGTTGATAGGTCGTTGACCTTTCCAAAGCAGTTTGTCCAGAAATTAATTTACTTAGAAATAGAAAAACCCTAGTGATAGTGCAGCTATAAAGATGTGACATTTTGCGATATTAATTTCACCTGTGGTATATATGTACTTCTCATTCATGGACGGATGCGCGTCTCACTTTTAACCCATTACGTACAGACCTATGCGAACCCGGTGACCTATCCATAAGCCCCCATTTGAATAAAAATGTCTAAGACGTAATGAATTAATATCTAGAGTAGATGCCTAGAACAAAACTATGACGTCACCGCGATGTTATTTTCGCAACGTTTACTACCGTTGTTGTAATACCTTTCGTTATTGTATTATAAGTTCGTTCGTGTTATTTTGGCAACACTGAATGTCACATGAACATTGTTCGCGTTTATCATGTTTATTTGATGGTTTTCTTCGTGATGTGTTTACGCAACATTTTATGCCATTTTCCCCAATTATTTATACGAAGAGCTCTATCTTCTCATTCGAACAATGGGGTTACGTCTATTTTGGATCAACTGTCGGTTGCACCTGCAAACTCTCGTATTATGACGATATAATATTCAGAGCATTGTATATTTGATAATAATAACAATCATCGAGCGTTGAGACATAAGAGGTCTCGAATGTGCAGTGACGTAATTTAAGGGCACAATAAGCATGATAGTGATGGGGGCTTTGTCTCTATATATGGAATTCGAACCCTGTGGGATAAAATTTGACTTAAATGAATCTAGTAACATTGTCGAAATCCTCAAAACTTACTTGGAACTCTAGCCGTTCTCACATACCTTGTTGTATTCGTATTACCAATATAAACATGGAACAGTGTTTGGGTTTCCAAATTTCCCTTTCGTTAAAAATATATCTATGATTGAAGTGATCAGATTTTTAATTATCAACTGGAAATGTATAACTGTGTACTAAGTCAGTGCAATGCGTTCGCGAATATCACTTTGCATTTTTGCTCAGTACTTGGCTATATGACATCCATTTAATGTGAAATGTTCACACATTACTCTTTGGACTTATAAAATCACATACATACACATTTTACCAACCATTCATCACTTTGGGCACATGTCAACAAAGTAATTACTACATCCCTTAAAAGGGGCTGCGTTGTTTGGTCAGCTTACGCTTTGCAGTTTGCTTTGTGCTGACATGAGTGCGCCGAATTTGGCTCCCACCGGTGGAATGGTATATACAACAAGTTTTGCTTTTAGTTGCCAGACTATGACTAACTTACAAAGACTTACCTAAATAAACCTAGTTAGCATTGGATTATACTGTCAGTGGTTCATCAATATGGGCCTTGATATCTTGCCATCAGTGTACAGATACACTGGTCCAGATGTGATGGCCAAATGTCTTTGGCACACAGTCATGTGAGGGAAAATAATCTCCACACGAGGATTACCCCCACCCCCCTCCTCTCTCCTGCCCCAAAATTGGCCCCTTAACCCCCTAAAAAACGGAGTAGTTTGCCAACACCCCCATGAAAATGCATCAAACCTAATAATATTTTCGAACTTGGAAATGTATTCTGGGGGTAAGATGCCACATAACATTCAATGAAGCGAACGACGAAATATAAATACAATCTCGATCGTGTGCATATTAGTGCTGCCAATCAAAAAACCTATACGTACTTGTATATCCCTCGTAGTTAGGTTGTCTGGCGCCAACAGGTACCGAAGATACGATTATGTATGAGTCGTTCACCTCTTCACCCCCCCCCCCCCCCCCCCACCCCCCCCCCCCCCCCCCTACCTCCCCCTAAAAATGACATAAATATATGTTTGTATATAGCTTCGTTTTATTATTTCATACTGCATCTCACTTCTTGCTTCGGGGAAATGAACAATGTCAGTATTGTGGGCAACAAGTATAATCCAATCCTTCAAAGTTGCGAGTACATTGCCATCGTAGTCATAAATCGTATAGACGTAGCAAACTAATTGGGTCGCAAAAAACTTAAAGATATTATTAAGGGGAGGGCCAATGTCGAAAAAAGTGACTTTAGGTTGCCAGATCTCCACAACAAGTTTAAACCGATTCTAATTGCAAGTATTTTTAATGAGACAACATAATTCAGAGGTCTACCTCAAAAAAATTGTTGCGAACACTCCAAATCCAAGATGGCGTCCAAAAAGGCAGCCGTTTTGTATTGCTATAGATAATTAGCGAGATTTCCCAAACGACACCTTACATCAACATTATTCTGCAATCATATTAAAGACAATAACATTTCCTATAATCTGATACCAAACACCGTGAGGTTCAGGATATGTAACACGGTAATTTTTAGCCCCAAACTCAAATTTTATGCATTTTCCCCCCAAAATATGAAATTATTGATTTACATAATTACGCATAAATCAATAATTGTATTAGCAGTTGAATTAATACTTTCCAAAAAACTGTCCAATTATATCAACAATACTCTCTGAAAATTTCAAATGTAAACCGTATCTGAACAAAAAGTTATAGATCTTGGAAGTCAGCATTAGCTATCCACAAAACGGGTAGTTTTGCATGATTTCTCATGCTATACAGGGTGTCTCAAAAATGTGTACCTAATCTTAATTAGAGGATTTGTATACCTTCAATTCCAGTTATGAACAAATACAAAAAAGAAACACCATTTCTTGTAATATGATGAATATTCCACCATCATTATGTAGTCCGCGTAGATGTCGTGTCTGTCCTGTATTTGTTTAATTGCATTTATCATAAACCAAACGCTAAAAATGAACTTAATTCGACTCCACATGGAGCATTCCAGTCAGCTGCATACTGACGCGCATGTCATGCATCTTGCGAATTCGAATCATACTGGGTGTCCATGATGTGTTTTAACAGTATCAAGATCATGCTCATTATCTTTAATAAGTGTCTTACTGAAGTACACAATATTCGGGACATACTTTAATATGTGCAGAGCGTATCATTCGAACAACATCTATATTCATGCCCTTCATATCTTATTACATGTACCTGGAGACCATAAAGGTATATACAATTTGTTTGACTCAGTATTAAAACAAAACAAACTCAATTGCTAAACTATTATGCACAACACCGAAAAGCCTCAGCAGGCCTAATGTTTATTTTTGTTGCACTACACTGTACTCGTGTAACCATGGTAACAACAGCCGATTATGGACAAAAATATACCAAATCAACAAATATTTATTTTAAAAACTTAAAAATAGCAGCTAAAGGGTGTTATTTCACATGTGATTGGTTTTCCTCCATGTTCACGCGGAAATTAGCGTGCATAATGCGGCTTGTAGTAGCCAGATACATGATTTATTGTATTTATATTGTTGTTGTTACTATGGTTACACGGTACACGGTGGTACAAAAAGTTACCCTACGATAAACCTAAGTAATAGCCTATTCAAAGTGTTCTCCGAACCCTGAAAAAGTCTAGCTAACTGTGGTGTTCTGAATAATAATCATGTTAAAAACATAATTATCCAGATATAGTCGATCCAACTGTAAATGACGAGTGCCTCCCATTTGAATATTGCACTAAATAGTGCACTTTGCATGATGGATTTATTATTGCAGTGAAATTACCGATACACTTTTTTCCTGTACTATTTCAAACCGATGGCGGCATATTCATGACATAAAAGAAGAAAACTGAAGGTTTTGCTAAAAAAAAGGTATAAACAATATGTCATTATTTAGGAGAAATTCTGGAATAAAGTCCGTAAACAAGAATTACATATATTGGGGCACCCTGTATAGTGTTCTAAATCGTACAAATTTGCTGTATTTGTCGATATCAAATGCTGAGTTCCAAGAACTATAACTTTTGTTCAGATACGGTATACACTTAACATTTTCAGAGAGTATTGTTCATATAATTGGACAGTTTTTTGAAAAGTATTAATTTAACTGCTAATGCAATTATTGATATATGCCAAATTATGTAAATCAATAATTTCATATTGTTGGGGCTAAAAATGACCGTTTTAGATATCCTGAAACCCATTGTGTTTGGTATCAGATTATAGGAAATTTGATTGTCTTTAATATGCCTGCAAAATCATGCTTATTTCAGGTGGTGTTTGGGAAATCTCGCCAATAATCTATGGCAAGTCAAAACGGCTACTTCTTTGGACGCCATCTTGAATTTGGAGGTGTTCGCAACAAATTTTTTGAGGTAGACCTCTGAATTAATTTGTCTCATTAAAAATACTTGCAAATAAAATTGGTTTAAACTTGTTGTGGAGATCTGGCAACCTCCTTCAGGAAGCCACGTTTTCGATGTTGGCCCTCCCCTTATATCTTGAGTATCAGTTATTCTTAAATTCACTGACCCGTTATTTTGTCTGTTTTCATGTGTGTTATTTTCATGTGAACATGCATGCCAACATCGAATCACATCTTCAGTGCAAATATACTTTCCTATCTTGCATCTTGCGCATGATTATATTCCATGGTTTCACCATTGATTGCACTAGGCTTCACATTACATGATACGATATATTGTAAAGCGACCCACATGTAGGAAATTCATATTTTCAACAACAAAAAGACGCTAATCTTGGGAATAACGACCCTTGAGAACATTACTAACCTTTAGAATAATAACAATTATCTCCTCAGATGACATTCACCGTATACAGCGAATATCGGTCGAGAATGAGAAGGACGTTAAGGCATTTTTGTATTTCGGAGATAATCGCGTTTAAAGTTTGGGAGCTCTGGAGAAGCCAAATTGTATCGCTGTTTTATATTTTAATGAATATTACCAAAAAAGTATACATAATTATTTTCTGACAAAAAAAAGTTGCACGACACAGAGGAGGCTCCAACATGCAAGATCAGGGTCCCGTTGCAGAAAGAGATACAATCGATTGTAAGTTACGATTGATTGTAAGTCAGCAACTTTGCGCGTTTCAACCAAACAGATTCGCGCATCTAGGACACGTGATCTGACTTACAATCAATAGGCGGTGTCAGACAGAAAAATCCCGACCCATCTGAAATATACTGGTATAATTAAAATCCCGATAGCTCACTTACGTAGGTGTCAGACAGGCGTAAATAATACCGGTATTTTAAAAAATACCGGTATTCTTTGCTCTGTCTGACACCGCCTAATTTTAAAGGAACTACAGCGTATAGATGGCCTAATTTTCACAATTCGGCTCTCTATATGTAATTTTTCCCGAAGAAAAAGAATTTGGCAGTCATTTCTCATGAAATCAATCAATGTTGGGGTAATTAGTAAATATCTAATTGTCCTTGGAACGCCCCTTTTAAATCGCCAAAATGTGACGTCATCTAAAGAACGGACTAATGAACTAAATTCTGTAGATGACGCGTCATGACGTAAGCCAATGAATTGTCAATCACATGTCGATCACGTTGCCGATTCCGGACCCTAAATGTGGGTGGGGCGTAAACTGGCTGCTAAGTGAGATTTGGCATCAGAAAACTAGTCTTAAATCACTACTGTGTTTATTTTCATGGATTTTTTTTCGGCAGACCTATGTTTCAAGTCATCAACTATGGAATAAGTGTCAAAGTACGTTGTATTCTGTAGGTCCTTTAACTTATAATCGATTGTATCTCTTTCTGCAACGGGGTCATGGTATGCCTAACTCAATTTAGCAAAAAAATCAACAATTCGACTTAACGTCCTTCTCACACTCACCCAACGTACACATGTTCCCAGTGATGACTGTGTCTGGAAGGGGTTTTGACAGATTTATTGGCGCCAAAATGCAGGTGAACTGGGCTCCCTAGAAGCTATAGGTACGCTTTATTAAAAATTGTGTCTGTGCTTATGAAAATATTTTGGCGGGACTATGTTGGGCCTGACATCTCAGGTATAGAGAAAATAGGTTTGACGTGAATGAGTGGGCGACGGCCCAAGAGCATTATTTTGTCTTGTCCCCCTTTGTACCCTGTTCTGTATTATTTTCTTTAATCAGTTTATTGGGGCAAGGTTAATACTATAGCGGAACACTAAAAAATAAGAACAGACTCTACTTGCATGTTTATGTAATAATAGTAATGGAAACTAGAATTCAGATGCAAGTTAGCACACATGTTTATGATATTATGTGGAGCAGTTATTTTGGGGTATACAGGTTTCGTTGCAATTATCCTTTAACGAGAAAGGAGGGAGATTATAGATTTGAAGAAATGAAAATGAAATTAAAGAAAGAGAATAAAAAGGATCACCGCGACTGTCTATATTTTGTAGCCCATATTGTCTACAGGTATACACACATCTGCAGAGCAGCCTTATAACAGTATAGTCTTTTGACCAGGGCCCCGTTGCAGAAAGAGATACAATCGATTGTAAGTTACAATTGATCGTAACTCAGAAAATTTACGCGTTTCAGCCAATCACATTTGCGCATCTATAGAACACGTGATCTGACTTACGATTAATTGCAACTTACAGTCGATTGTATCTCTTTCTGCAACGGGGCCCTGGGGGTGTTTTACAAAGATTTTAAGTTGAACTTAAATTTAGGTTGGACTCAAATATGTGGAAAGCCATTTGTATAGCCTTGGAATAACAAAATATTCAAGAACAAAAATGCTTATATTCGACACTTTTTAATGAAACTTACATCAAAAATATAAAATCTCGTTGATAATAGAAAATATTTATGCTTTTAAACAAAATATAATGTTGTATTTTAATAATAATCTATACATTTTACATAGAAAATAATAGCTTTCCATAATATAAAGTCCAATTTAGTATTTAAGTTCAACAAAGGTTCTTCGTGAAACCCCCCACCCTCCCAATGTTCCGTGTCTTAATAAAACATGAAAACAAGCAACAGTTTGTAGACATGAAAGGGTAGGAATTAGATTTAAGATTAAATTAGGGATTATATTTGAGTCGCTTTAGCCTAAGCTAGCCTAATGTTTGAACGTCAGAATTAACGTCAGATTAACTAATGAAAATTATCACAAGAACGATAATGCGGCAGCTTCTGCCACCGTGCTTCTCTTCTCCTCGCAGTTGCTTCTGAAAATTTAGACGTGTAGCCTTGACGAAAGGCTACCTCAAAGTTTGGCGATATCTCTTTTATGTGAGACCTATAAAATCCAGGATATAAAGCAAACTGAAGATGTTCTTGACGATGATCAGTCTATTTCCTTCACCGTTAAAGCTATACCCTTGAGTACTCGCACAATACGAAATGTGCTAATTGTGAACACGTATTCTTTATTCTCGTTTGTATCGAATGTATTTAAAGAAATTCTTGCTATTAACTTCCCTTTTGTCCCTTTTTTTTCTACAGGAAAATTCCAAGAAAAGATTTGGATAACCGAAAGGCGCCTTTGACAATTTATGGTAAATAATAGTTAAACGTTAAAGTAAATAATAGGCTTACATATCATGAAAGTACATGACTTGTATATATAGTACGTGGCATGAATAAGAGGGGTGGATTGACATCTGCCCCCCCCCCCCCCCCCCTCCTTGGGCCACAAAGGGAAGAACGCATGATAATATCAAACAACATTGAAATTTTACATTGATATTACCGATATATAAAAATAAAACAACAAAACCGTTTTCATTTGACACAGAATCCATACCATACTTATCAATCTTGAACCCCCTAGAGAGATCCCCACATTGGTTGCCCTATTTGAATTGTGGACAGCTCCTGGTTACACCAAATGGTGTGTATATCATGTCTCAGACACCGTCTTGATTAATATGATAAACACAAAAGGGGAAGAAGCGCTTCTATAAAATAAATAAAACATTACAATTTTCCTGGAAGATGTCGCTTATTGCGTGACCCATTGAAACCGATTCTTCTTAGCACGCTTATAGGCTGGGTTTTGGCTGATAAACATGGTAAACGGCGGGCGCTCCGTCTTTTTGTTTACTATATATTTATACTTTCTCCGTTTTTTGTTTTAATTCAACGAACCACCGCTCAAATAACGTCACTTGTGGTTTAGGTAGCAAGGAGAAACGGATTTAAGTTTAAGTTTCGAGTGCAAAATATTGTTCTTTGTCGCGATGTGCCGTAACGGTGTCCGCCTGATTGGGGACACGAGAGGTATTGGGGGGCACACTCAATATATATTTGTATTGTTTGTTTTTCTTTATCATTTGGAGCACATGCCCCCCCCCCCCCCCCTCCACCCCGGTATCCCACCCCCTCCCGGTAGTTACGGCACACCACTGCTTTGTCGGAATGTTTGTTGATTATTGCTTTAAATAATATTCTGTATTGTCGAACAGCTCCATCACGTATAACAGGTATAGGGGCGGTTACCTATTTTGTTCCGTCCTATGGAATAACTTTTACCTTTCATGTCATGTACTTTTCGAACCTCCCCCAATACAGTGAACAAATATAAAATACTGATAGTTCAATGATGAAAATAAAATGTAATTACCAAAATGTTCAAACTCCGCGGCACAGTGGGTACACGAAGATACAAATGCAAAAGGATGACATGTAATTTCCGAGAAACGCTAGTGTTATTTCTCATATACTGGACGTTTTGATAATGTCTTGTTTACTCCTCTGAAACGCGTTAAGCCCGGCGCAGACAGAGCCGACTGGACCCGATCCGACTGGTTTTCAGCCTGATTAACTGAGTATGCGTTGCCACAGGACTCCAGTTTTGCCAGTCAAGAGCCAGTCGGAGGTCGTTCGAGGTCGATTCGACATGTTGAATCGGCTCCGACTGAGCGAAACTGACTCTAGCCTGACTGAAAACCAGTCGGATCGGGTCGAGTCGGCTCTGTCTGCGCCGGGCTTTAGTCATGTAATTTTATATATATAGTTACATGTACGTATAATACAAAAATATATTAAATGCGCCTGTACGTCTGTTCATTTATTTGTTTATATCTCGGTGTTCGGGTTTTTACACACATGGTATAACTTTAAAGCGCGCGGTTAAACTTAAACATCATTTAAATGATTTGCACACAATATATTATATCATGGATGTTATTGTCCCGTTTCGTATATATGCACGGCAAGAGGAAGGAAATGTACACAATTCGCAGGATTTTGTTTTTCTTCAAAAATAAGCATGGTGTTGATTACAAAATAATGTTGGTGCCTTCTTTTCCGTCGTTTCGGAAAACTACTGACACTTCGTGACTTATTTTGACCACGTCCAAAGTCCTGTCATTGACATTGAATGATACAGAATTGACAGAAGGCCTTTGCAATGACAACGTTATTGGACTTCTGTGGAAATTAATTGCTGATACTGATATAAGGAACACACCTGATTAGTTGAAACTTTAACACTGTTGTATGCGTTAGAAAATTCATAACATTAAATGAAATTGACTACATTTAAAGAAAATACATTTTATCAAATTAACATTGAGCTAAAACAACAACTATAGTAGGTATACCCTTGACTGTGGAACACGGATCAACCAGGAAATAATTATTCGTTATATAGGCTATGACAATAGTCTGGGCTTGATAAGGTTGACTCCCCCCCCCCCCCCCCCCCCCCCCCCCCCCCCTTTCCCTAATGAGTGGGTCGGAATACATGTTCCCTTTATTAAATAAGGTTTTTTACTTTCGAATTTTAGAATGCGTTCTTTTATGGGCGCATTTTGCTGTTCGCACTTCATAGAAAACTTACCAGCGCACTTTAATACCTAAATAATTATGTACTAAAATATTACATTTATATACACAGAATATACATAACGGTGAATTACAGCCAATTCAATTATAATTGTGTACAAAATATGGGCCTATATATGAGATGGAAAAGGGGAAAAGAAAAATGTATATTGACTTTGTGATGCAAAAATAGTTAAACCTTTCATGTAATGGCGTCAATGTTTTGTTTATACACTCGACTCCCAGCGCAGCCGTATCATTAACCTATCCAATCCTAGGTTATATCATGATTCCAATAGAGCTAATGCCTAATACAAGGGGTCACGAGGTCCCATCGGCCAATGGTTAAGAACGGATGTCCAAGTCTGATTTTTCTCCGCTGTCATCATAATAGTAATGGGTTTACAAAGTGACATGAATGAACGACTGCATGTTTAAGGGAAGACAGGGCACAAGGGATTTCGGCTTATTGCGAAGGCATCCTGTTTATCGTCAACGTTCTAGGGGTTCACAAGTAGGGGCATACATTTACATGATGGCCTATTTAAATTATGTTAAAGGGATAGCTCAATTTTGGTTTAGAGGGCGCTTCAAGAAATTGTTTTTTTTGTGAGGTAATGAAAAAATGTAGAATTTTAAGTAAGTTTTTGATAATAATATTCAAGTTTAGATACTAAAATTCTGTTTGACCAAAACTGTACTATCCCTTTAGAGGACCGATGCAATCGTTCATGTCACAAACCAAGTGACTTGAGGTACAAAGGCCTATATGATTAGGAAAATAGCCTATTTATTAGTATTGTTGCGAGTGGTGTATGGCGTGTGCTGGAGTAAAAATATCTTTGATGTTTTTTGAGGATTTAGTCTAAATTATCCTCCATGTAGTATTTTAAAAATACAGTTTAATCCAGATACTAATAATAGAACGGTGCTGAAAGAATATTCGTTATTCAAAAGTGATCTACAATCTAAAACTAGACGTGTCTTGAGAACCGTCTGCTATTTAAAAGCCGATAAATTTAAATGTAAATGCCAATAAAATAATATGATTACAAAAAACAACAACAAAGGCAAGCTCGTTTGGTCTGACAGTGGCGTAACTGGTATAAGAGTAGTCTATGCACGGGGTACGTAGCCACCCACATAAAATTAAATAAATAAAATAAAATGGATTATATTGTCAATAATAATAAATTCAATATTTATATAATTCACAATACATTTAGACACAGTTTAAATAAACAACAAATTACACATCTGTTAATAATAATACATTTAATCGATCGACAAATGGGGCTAACAAATAACAAAGTGCTACACGTGGTTTGCCCCGATAATAATAAATTACTCAAACAAAAATACATTTTTCGCTGAATTAATAGGATTCTATCAACTTGATACACTACTTACATGAATTGAAATTGTATCCATCACAACTTCTTTGTAGTTATAAAAGGGGAATCAGACAAACAATGAAGCATCCCCTATAAAACGTGAACCCACGCTATACAGGGTGGCCCCCAAAAAACGGAACGGGGCACTTCCCAAAATAAAGTAACAAAACGATTATGTCCATCGAATAGAGTGTCCTTTCCACTGAAAAACGATACCAAGAACAGTAATTTTGGACAAGTAGTTTTTGTTGTAGGACGTCTTAAGTGAGACCATGTCAGGTTCCGATTTTAAATCGCACTTCCTTCCCCTCATAGCATCGGACAACTATGCCCATTCTCTCGGGACACAGCTGAATGCACACTAACAATGGCGCGCGTATTGCTCGTTCTTCAATGCGTATGACGGGCAGTAAGTGCGATTTATCTAGCACTGACTTGGTAAAAATTGACAAAAAAGGGAACCTGACATGGTGTCTCTCACAGCGCCCTAAAAATAAAACTACACGACCGAATTGACTGTTCTTGGTATCATAATCATTTTATTATAGGTTTTCCCATTCATTTTAACACTTTTGTCATTCAATTTCGTCACGAGAAGCCGAGAATGTGCCAATGCCAACTTCAATTTCGTCTATTGTCGACCAATTTCACAAAAAGTCCATTCAATTTAGTCATTTGTCACACATTTTCGTCCAGTACAATTCACATTCGTCAGTCACAGATGTGTTCAGCAACTGTGACCGACGAATTTGAATTGTAATCGACGAAAATGCGTGACGAACGACTAAATTGAATGGACTTTGTGAAATTGGTCGACAATAGACGAAATTGAAGTTGGCATTGGCACATTCTCGGCTTCTCGGGACGAAATTGAATGACAAAATGGCGAAAATGAATGGGAAAACCTATATTTTATTTTGGGAAGTGCCCCGTTCCGTTTTTTTGGGGGCCACCCTGTATTAGTCATTGCCTTGAGAGATAACTCGAACTCTCGAAGAGCATCCAATTTAATTTCATGGACATTGAGAGCTAACACGAAAAGCATAAAAACTTAATTTATGAGCATCGCGACTCTATGCGCTGTTTCATTGAGACATTCGCAGGAACATAACCAGACTGGGACAATGTTAAAGGGTTAGTTCAGTTTTGGTATAGAGGGCGCTGCACGAAATAATCTTTTTTGTGAGATAATGAAAACTGAGTGTAAAATTTGAAAGAGCATACAATTTTAATAACATAATAAACTTTATTTGATCAAAATCGCTTCAGAAACGGCTAAAATATCCCAAAACATAACCATAATATTATGTAATAATTGTGGGGCCCCACAATAATTCGATAATTTTGAACCAGCCGTTAAACATTTTTAAAGAATGCTACCTCTTTTTTTTAAATTTACAAAAGAGGTTTTTAAAAAGTTGTTAATTATCTCTCTATCTAATCACTATTTCAACAAAATATCACATGCACAGTATTTTATTCAAAATGGTTGAAACCAATAAGTTTTTAGAGAGTGTCCTTTTGCGTTTTAACGGCTCTTTTTTTTAATGATAACAGGCTTTTTACTTAGTCGTTTGTAATTTTGTATTCCTTCCGAGAATGATGGAGTTACAACTATTAGTTTGTAATGTAATGGTTCAAGTTTTGATTACTAAAAACTGTACTCTCTTTACCACTCCCTGCTCGTCATAGCATCGAACAACAATACTGTGCCCATTCTCTCGGCACACAGCTGAATGCACACTAACAGTGACGCGTGTATTGTTCGTTGTTCGAAGCTATGACGGGCAGTAAGTGCGATTTATTGACACAAATGGGTACCTGACATGGTCTTACTTAAGACATCATAAATAAAATACTACTCGATCAAAATTACTGTTCTTGGTATCATTTTTGTTTGTAAAATATGCCCGTGAACCTAGTCATCATGTGTCTTTATTATGGCAAGTACCCCGTTCCGTTTTTTTTTTTTTTTTTTTGGGGGGGGGGGGGGGGTGGGGGGCCACCCTGTATAGTTTGATGAAGGGATGATTTCTACACATTCGTTTTTCATTCGTAGAATCCAAATTATAGGGTTGTTCGATATTAAATCGTATGTGTGTGTAGCATTCATTTTTCTTTCTTTCACCTTTCCAGGCATCTATTTATTTCAATTTAAGTTCCATATAGTTTAACAAATCATAAATATACAATCATTTTCTCTTTTACATCAATTTAGAAATCAAAAATAGGCCTATGTTTTTATCATACACTGTTGGTCATAATGTTGGAATTTTTTTTTTTTTTTAGATCCAACTTTATTCTTTTTCCTGTTTTTTGCGCCGAATGAATCATTTTAGACTAAAAATAATCATTACATTATGTTTCTAAACTACCAATGTACAATACATGGTAGCATGAATTTGCATTAATTTATTTATTCTTTTGTTTTGAGCTTTGAAAAGAAGGCAGGACCTTTGATGATTGGCCCCTTTCCTTCTCCAAAGCGTATGTCCAACGAGTCATCGTTATGGGTCATTTCTCAAAGTTGGTCGTGATATTTTCAACCAAAATTGGCACAGAGGCTCTCGAGGCCATACCCGGTCCAATGCCATTGGCTACCCGCCGAACGATGCTTGTGCTCCACCAGGAAGGGGTGTCAACAAGCAATGTCCACTATTTCGTTGGACCATCGCATGTTAAGGTCTGTAAAGTCCTCAGATGTTATCGAGAGAAGGGTCAATTAAAGCCAAGATTATCTCTAGGACGTCTACGATTGACCACCAGGATAGATTATCGCAAATTGCTTACCCTGTGCCGTAGAAACCGGAAATGCCAAAAAAGAGTCTTCGCCGACTATGAAGAAAACACTATGGAATCAACGCCTTACGCCAAACTGTACATCAGCAATCCCTCTAACATGGTCACACAGCAAGACAGACTACCAAGTGTCCACCCAATGGCCAATACCATGTAACCGAGATTTACCGGACGTCCCTGGACTAGGGAGCCCAGAAGATTTCAGCCTGGACACTAGAGATATGTCATCTTAATGGGTACGAGCCATAACATCCTTGACCGAACAGATGGAAGACAAATAGTTCGCCGATTACGTGGCGAGAAGTTCCAAGTTGTCTGCATTCACTAAACGACTTTAGTTTGTGACGTCCCAACAGTGGTATGGCTCGTACCCATTTTGAATCGGTCGCGACTAAATCGGACCGACTGTATAGCTTTCAGTCGGGTTGGGTCGGATCGGGTCGAGTCGGCTCTGTCTGCGCCGGGCTCTACGCACGTAACAATTGCTTCGCGAGCCATTGCCTTTAAGATAGTCTCGACGTGAGTTCCGGTAGGTAGAATCAACTAAATTTTAAAATGAAAGCACTGTAATTACATTTGATTTAATTTAACCTTTCGATGATTTCTTATAATTATATTAATGAAAAAAAGAAGAGAAACCGTGCCTTTTCAAGGTATCTTAATATATGCCACTCTATGTTAACGTTATGGCATTTTCATGACTTACCACTAAAGCGCTAAAAAGCGAAAATGGTAGACGTGTTTTTTTTTTCTTCTTGAGGTTAAAATTATAATCGATCACCAGCTATCGATTACAACTGTCTGCCGGTGAACGATCGAACGGAGAACGACGTAAAAACAACAAAACAAAAAATCACATCTAAACAAGACTATTCACAATCAAACTGACGCTACGTTGACAATTAATTTGAAGCAAAATAAATCTGCTAGCTTCTGACCAAATCCATTAATCATAAAAAGATCAAACAAAAATGTCAGTTTATGGAGAAGAAGACAGAGAAAATTACTCTCACTAATTAACATGACAATCCCCAGTTAGTGGAAGGACTGATATTTCATAGTAGGCAAGTTGTGTCAAAATTAAATCGCTTGCGGTGAGACATATGAATTAAATCGCAGTAAGAAAAGACAATTTATGCGTTTGCGTGTTTGAAAAGAACTGAAGAATGAAAAGTGAAATAAGGCTGAGTACATGAATATTGATTAATCGAACTGCGAGGTTGATATCACACGAGAAAATCATGGCGCCACACACGGAAGCGTAGCTGCATGGGGGCAATTAAGGGGGGCGGTGTCCCTGTGTCCCCCTGGCCCCTACCCCCCCCCCCCCCCCCCCCCCCCACACACTCTCTATAGAGAGGGTACAAATACATAACACCATAGTTATGGAGGGAAATACAGAAGTAATAATTTTGTACTGTTTTCGGGAAATGTTAACTGTTGTTAATTGGGAGGAGGGGCAGCCTTTCGTACTTAATATGTCACTGTTAAGAGAAGTATGTGCATGATGAAGATTAATGTTAACTGATGTTGATGATCAGCGGATACACACAAAAAATATCATCGTAAGGCGACGGGCGTCGAATGTTGGTGGTGATTATTATGGATGGCCATTGGTCAAGATTTGTCTGGACTTTGAGTGAGGCCAGGGCCGCGAGATGCTGAAGCGAGGGCGTAACAACAACTGATAACAACCATCAATCGTTGTTGAAACGGGGATCTATTTCATTTGCCTAAATCGACCGAACCCACCAGAGTTTGCAACTCTAGTGGTTCTTTTTATCCCCTGATGTTTTCCTCTTACATTTAGTAAAAGTATGAACGTAATGAATGAAACTTGTTATTTTTTCCCCAAAATTTCGAATTCGTTATTGAGATATTCATGATTGATTTGATTTAAAGATTAAAAAATAGTGACAGTTATTTCAACTGTGAACAAACATAATTATGGATATAGGTCAACTTTGCAATGTTGCTTATTACTTTACCCCCCCCCCCCCCCCCACCCTCTCCGCCGCCGCCTCCTATACGCCTATGCGAATCAGTGGCGATCAATTAAGGTATATGGGTGTTGAATGATGATGCTAATAAACGGACATGGCAATCGGTGGTCATCGGTCAAGATTTTATAGACTTTGAGCTCGTGAGCTCGAGCCAACTTGGTTTTGCCATCGTTTGTGAACGTACCCATGCGTTGTGGTCATCATTCTGATCACCGTGGATCAGTGAATATGTCACGATGGGTGTTGATTGACGATCATCATAATAACGGTCATCGGTCAATATTTGTTCTGGCCTCTGACTGAGGCCATGGTCATGCGAAGCTAATCACCAGCAGACGATGGTTATCATTCATGTATTGGCGGGAAAGTCTGACAAGAATATTTTGAAAGGAATGTCTGCAATTGCAACAAATATTTTCCCCCTTATCGCTTTTAATTAAAGTCAATAATAAAAGATTATTCCGAACCTATTCAAAATCTTGGAGGTTTCTGTTTGTTTTGCTTTACAAATGTATGTTATCGTGTCTTACGTAGTATATATTTATCGTTAGTTATCAACAATGTTCCAAAGGTCACCATGTTTGAACATACTCTTAGTTCATGTACATGTACCTCTAAAATCAGGTTTGCGTCCTCTTTGTTTCTTTTAATACATTGTAATTTAAAGAACACGTGTTTCTTCTAAAATAAATTCTCAACAAATTGTATTTCAAATTATAGTGCTATACGTCAATTTATCCAACATGTTTTTTCATATTGCAATTTGTACATATTTTATACATTCTTCTCAAAATAACCCTCGTCAAAACAGAAGACAGTCGCTTTATATTTAGTTTTATGAAAATATTATTTTAGGGTGAAAACGAAAACCGTCCGATAACATTCGGCCTGTAAATGTCACCATGCAATGACGTCATCTGGTCGCCATTTTGAGAGTCAGAAAAAAACCCATATAGTACGGTCCGGATTAGAGAAACATTACACCAAATATAAGCCAGTGTTACGATTAAAGGGATGCCTGTAAAGTGTCTAACTCCACGAAAATTACTTGGAGCTTCCTCGTTTCTCTTCTACCGTGTTGTTTAGCTAGAGAAGAATAACATAGGGTTAGATTTTTTCAAATGCCCCTTTAGTATGACGATATCTATCATTCAGCTCAAGAGCGTTAATAAACCTCATAAACGTCATTCAGTAATTCGTTGTAAAAGCTGACGAATATTTTCGCTTTTTTAACCAGGAAAGCAGTGTTCTTTTTCAATGAAACTTTCACACATCATTCGGACATATCTTACAATGATTTTGGTACAGGATTGAAGTCTCAAATGTCATTTTGGGCAATATCTGACACTTTACAGGTGCACCTTTAACCCATTGTGTATACGTAATTCTAGTGGGCCCTGTACTGACTGTTATAAGGATTGCAAACTGCACTATCCTATATGAACATATCAAAGTACGACGGGTTCCGATGGGATTCGAACCTGTAATCTCCAAATTGCTATATCTGTGCTCCAGTACCACTGATCTACAAAGTGCCATGAACAGTAATTCTTCATATCAAGCCGTTTCAAATGCGATAGAGCTAGTCGGGTGTTAATTAGCCTCGCGCCATTGGCAGCATAATTGGCTAGGATGCTCCCCGGGAGTTGAGAAAAGTACGCAATATAATAATGTGGGTTTGAACAACCTGATGACCATATAATAGGTAGATAATAACACCATGAGTCCAATATTATTAGAAACCGGGCACATCCAGCAAGAAAGAAAACAACTTTGTGAAATCAGGCGATGGATCATCCGAAAAGATAGAGATGATGAATTTCGCATAGAGTTCAAACACAGTGCACCGCGTTCCCGTAGTAAATGGGTTAAGTAAATCCAATATTATATTAAACAACAAATATTTTTAGAAACGAATAATAACAGAAAGCTCTTAGATCCTCTATATCCATGACAGATGTGTTTGGACCATGTGGGAGGAAAGTCATATGAATCCAGGAGATTGCTTTTGGGTATTATGGAGAAATAACGGGCGATGAACTTGAAAAGGAAATCGTGATTTCGTGTGGCTTTCAAATTAAATCCTATGAAATCCAAATAAATGCGTTCCCAAGAATTCGTAATTTACGTATATAAATATTTTTTGAAAGATGTTATTAGTAAGGAATTATCTTCTTCTGTTTCTTCTTCTTTTCCTGATGATGATGATTGATGATGAATATGTTATTATTAGTTGCTTAAATGCTAAGTAATCTTTAAATTAATATTACAACAACAACACATCATAATTTTGGGGCAACTAAAAATTATGTTATTTATTCTATATATATATATAGGCAAAGTCAATTCTCATTTGGGGCAGCTTTTTTCAGTTCTCTTTTGTTATGTTTTGATTTGTTTTTTTGTGAATACGGGAACGATGATACTCGAGGAAATGCGCTTAGCCCTCCCGTCGGCAAAAATGATGTCCCCAATTTGTCATGAGTTCGGTACGTCATAATTATGTAGGACTAGTCTGGGCGGGTCTGGGCCAACCATGCATGTGGCAACAATATCAAAACCGACATTTTAAAAAAGGGTTGAACTCGTGGGTGCATGCAGTGATCTCCGCTTTTATTGTAATCAAAATCATGTTTTTACATAATATGTTGTATTTTTCAGCCGTCTAAAATAGAAGGTACATATCATACTAAGTTACTAACTAAGGCACATAATAAATGATCATATGATGCGAATGAATGACAGATCAACATAATTATCTATAGGCTATTCTATATTATATTATATGATCACAAGCTATGTAGGAGAGGTACATAATATATAGGGACTTTCCTAGCTAGAATATTTTCGTCATTACATTATGTTTACATGAAAGACATGACCGACAATGATTTGAACTTATTTCGACCTAGTCAGCCGAGTTCATGTGAATGTTAGGTCACCCATCCCGGCCCAACCCCCTCCCTCGATTACAAAGAAAAAGAAAACCTACATACCGTCCCAGGTGCTAAGAATCATGTCAGTGTGTGATTAGCGATGTCAGAAGTCATACAGAGGCCTGTAACATTGTCTGCTGCGCAGGTGCACGGGGTCAACACTGGTCACATGACCATAATTTGCGTCACAAAATGAACTGTTTCATGTTTATTTATGTCATTATTCCACACAACCGGCCTCGTTTACCCCCTCGAATGTTACGGCCCAGTCCCACTGCACCGTTTCACCTTCCGTTTCCTATCCGACCAAATTGTGGCGAAACGGTCAGTATCTTCTAGCAATTGTTTAAGTTCCTTGACGTTTCGTTTCACGCGAAACGGATCCTATTGTATATTATCACCTGACTTAGTAAATACAGTACATCAGCTGCCATGTAACATTTTTGCTGTCGGGAAAATGCTGTCGGGAAAATCATGGAATGTTCCCCTCGGGATTTAAAATGCTATTTCGTGAAGAAAATAAGTCCCTCGACTACGTCTCGGGACTTATTTACTCTTCCCTCAATAGCATTTAAAATCCCTCGGGAGTGGAACATTCCGTGCTTTTCCCTCCACCACTGTATACTAGTCCATTCCGAACTTGGTCCGCATCATTTCGTTTCCAAACGGATTGGAAACGGAAGGAGGGACGGTGCAGTCTGTGGGACTACGCCATTACAAACTGTGACCACGACATCTGAACTAGAATGAACCCCATTGAACTGAATGATAAGTTTCCATGTATTCCGGTCTTCAAAAGGATTATTCATTTGAAAATGTGCAGGTGTCCTTTTCTTGAGCAGTGTATAAATAGTATTACAAACATTGATATTAAAGTCATACCTGTAAAGTGTCCAAATCCACGAAAATTACTTGGAGCTTCCTCGTTTCTCTTCTACCGTGTTGTTTAGCTTATGGTAAAAGAAGAATAAAATAGGGTTTGATTTTTTCAAATGTCCCTTTAGTATGAAGATAATTATCATTTAAATCTTTTATTTCAATCACGTTGATTAACGCTTTTGATAAAAAGTACAATTGTCCTAGCTGAGAACGTCCGCATGCAGCACGCAACCGTGAGAACATTCCGGAGATTGAACTTTGAGCCGAGCCAGTGCAAATTCCATGAATTCTGTACTACGTGTGTAAACATACACGGTTACGAATATCTCAAACGGATCATTCATTACTGCGACAAATGTATGGCAGACCATCAGTATTCGGTGATAAAATATGAACTCAATATTCATTTTTTTCACTAGGTAAACAGAGTTCGTTTTCTTTCAAACTTTCACAAATCTTTCAATTGTATTTTACAATGATATTGATATAGGATTGAAGTCTCAAATGTCATTTTGTGCAATATCTGACACTTTACAGGTATCACTTTAACAATGGTATATGACTGAAATTCGCCCCCATAATTTGTTTTTATTTGGATTGTTTACTTTTAGAATACACTAGTAGAAAAGTAGACGTTACTTTCACCATCTGAAATTATCTCATTTGTTCTTTACTTTCATAAAGTAAGGTTATCTACAAGATCAATACTCCATCATGAATGAACTAATAAGCCAGAGTTCACCTCTTCGCGTAAATAGTTTCGTCATCGCTAACATGGAATTATTATTATCCAAAGTATACTGTATATCCTCAGATTCGCCGCTCGCCATCTGGGGGCGTAGCCCCAACCGTAACACTTAAATCAAGTGTGTTGGTATGTGTGTGTGTGTGTGTAAATACGTGTGTGTGTGTGTGTGTGTGTGTGTGTGTGTGTGTGTGTGTGTGTGTGTGTGTGTGTGTGTGTGTGTGTGTGTGTGTGTGTGTGTGTGTGTGTGTGTGTGTGTGTGTAGGGGGGGGGGGTCCCATCCCACTCATCATCTTTTCATATTCTGTTGTTGTTGTTGTTGTTGTTTGTTAACCTACATTGCGTACATCGAGCTCGCAAGGAAGTCGAGAAAGCCTACATGTATAATTCATACCGCGAAAAATCACGGGAGGGAACCGTGAGTTGAGATCGTTTCCAAATTGATTCCAACAAAGAAAACGGAAACCAGGAATTGTGTAGAAAAGCAGAGAGATGCGATATAGGAACGATCGGGAGTAAACGATCGAAATTGATTGAATAAAAGAATGGGAGTGAAAAGAGAAAGACTAGAACATGAAGAAAAGAGATGCTGTGGGGAAAGAGAGAAAATAAGAGTGTGGAATTACACTGCAAAAACGAGGGTGCTAAATTAACACCACGGGGGTAATAAATTAACACCACTGGTATCTATATATTGGTCTACACCAGGCTGGTGTAGACCACTCTAGATACCAGTGGTGTTAATTTAACACCCTCGTTTTTTGCAGGTGGATTAGGGTGGAGAGAACTCGAATGAGATAGAACAGGGGGAGAGAAAGAGAGGGGGGAGTGTGGGGGAGAGAGGATGGAGAGTATTGGGAAATGTAAAAACAGAGAGGTTCGGGAGAAAGCGATATATTTGGGGAGAGTATGGGACACAGACTGGTTTAGAAATGGGGAAAGAAAGACAGTCATCGGATCGAAGAAGACATCAAGGGGATACGGCAAGAGAAGGATATAGAAGGGTGGGGAAGAGGGAGGGAAGGGTGGGGAAGAGGGAGGGGAGGGTGGGGTTGAGAGGGGAGAGGGTGTAGACTGTATAGTATAGGGGCCAGTGTTATGAATACAAAGTTATTACCCGAACGTGTCGAGAGCGATCGATGCAAATTTGCGAATGAGGCTCGAGCATTACCATCTTACCATTTTTGGATGTGTATACGCATCGAAGGGGTCACCCAACTCTCTCTCTCTCTCAGGGGAAAATATACAAATCAATTTCGTTTCAGAAAAAAAGGAGAGAAGAAATATGAAGATATGACAAGTGCACAGGCTGGATTCGAATCTCCTTGAATGTCGATGTTTATCTCTCGATTGCTGACCCTAAACAAATTTTGTGGCATTGCCGGTTGACCTCTGGTTTATATTCATTGTCACTAACGAAAATAATTCATAGTGCCTTCTCTGTCTTCTTCATCATCCTGTCTCTCGTTCTCCCTATATATCAGTATACGTTTATCGTTTATTAATTTTATACAAATGTTATGTTAATCTTCTTTCTACACATCTTTATACGTGGATATATACATTGTGTTGTAATGGTTGCGGATTGTAAACGCGCGGAATAAAATCATGTATACGCACGCACACGCACACGCACACGCACACGCACACGCACACGCACACACAGACAAACACACTATACTCTAGTACGTGTACGTCGTTTTCATGCTGCCAAATGACAATCATTACTGTAACATGCACTTAAAAATGAGTGTACGCATACATTACATAAAGTCAAGAAGACATGATATATTATGTGTTATTGTTAGTATTGTTACGTAATGAAGAAAATTAGTAATAACTCACCACATAATCGAGCACCACATTATCTTGCCCAGTGATGTACTTTATGTTGTCGAGCAGGATCAATAGGTTTCAGTTGCGAATGTCAAAGAGTAATGATTATCCAATTGTGAACTAGCAGAGCAGTGGTGTACGAACGAACGAATGTACAAGCTGTTTGGAGGCAGTAGTTCCGTTCACAAGATTTACTACCAAAAATGAGGTTTTTTTAACCAACAAAATTCACATGCCGAGTGCGTGCCCCGAAATCCGAGCTGAAATTCTAGCTGCCGCTGTGACCGACACTATTAGTCTAGTCGGTATAAACCACTTCCAGCGGATATAAATCAATGTGTGGCACAATAATGATACTGGCTAGTATCTAGTGTCCGTTAAATCACCACTCCATCTTAAAGAAAGAGTACCTAACTCATGTCACAATTGTACTTTACAGTGTCAGCAGTAGATAAACTTGTTATACTATATTTTATCTTGCTTGTATATAATTATTAGCCTAATTACGGAACATCTCCCATCAATCACCTATTCACCCATTGTTTGAGATTCAATTAACGCGCCGTTCTTTTGTTTATTGCTTAGATTCAGCGTGTTGAAATGTTTTCACTTGATAAACAATCATGACAATAGCAGGAAGCCGGGGGTGTTTCACAAAGATCCTAAGTTGAACTTAACTCTAAGTTGGACTTAACAATTATGGAAAGCCATTTGTAGCCTTGGAATAAAATATATTCAAAAGCAAGAATACAAGTAGTTTAGACTTTTCATAAATTGTACATCAAGAACATGAAATCAGATGATAAGAAATATAAATGATTTGAATCAACATGTTATGCCTATTAAAATAATAAAATTGTACATGTTTTTTGTTCAAAGAAATTAACGGCTTTCCATAATTTTCAACTTAGGATCTTTGTGAAACACCCCCCAGGAACCACTTTCAAAACGCTGATTCTGCTTTTAGACAGGTGTAGGTAAACGTGTAGGTAAAGTATTACAAGTTCGCACAGGGTTCGCACAGGTCATTCCAACCCAGGAGCTACATGCAGAAAAACCCATTGATTCAGCAAACTTATAATAATTACCATCTTGTTTACTTTAGTCCGGTTAATCTGCCACACAATAGAAACTAAAAATGACACATGTATGTTATGATTTTATACAAAACGGAACCAAAATCGTCTTTACCTCTGTCCATTGACCCTCTGGACTGCAGTGATAAACGTCGAATTGAGTCACTCGATTACATGATTTACATTTTCAAGAGATGCTTTGGATTGGGCATTATTTTGTACCTTTCTGAGAAATTGTTTGTGATTTTGTTTTTTTAGGCGTACTTCACTTTTGCCTTTAACATTACGGCCCATCCCCCAGTAAAGTAAAATTATTAATAATCGCAAAATATCAGGGGAAAAAGAACATCCCGGGGTTCATGATGAAAGTTCACTCCCGTTTCTTATTCTTTCTCGATAACATACCACTAACCGCGAATGAATGCAACCAATCAACGGATGGGAGCCGTTTTCTCGGAAATCGACGAACGGTGGTTTCAATTTCTTTCTAAAATGGTTTAATTTGTCAATCGAAAGCAACAAGTGCACATGCTTGTCGCAGTTTCGTGATCTATGATATAAGTGGCTTCACCTGTGGCGGAGACGGGGCAGGAGAGGGGGTATGGTTTACATCTGCAGTCCCTTTATAGAGAGAGTTGCGACAACTATTGTACACAAATGGCAAATGGACACAAAATGGCAAAAGGAATTTAAACCACTGAATGCTAAAAAAAGGTTCAGTCATTGTTTAGCGCATTGTTAAACTCAGCATTCCTGCATATGCACCACATGCATGCAGCAACTTAAAACAGCTGTCGCCATTTTGTATCCATTTGTGCACAATAGTTGTCGCAACTCTCTCTATAAAGGGACTCTAATATGCCCAACAGCCAGTTGGAAACTACACCCACATGAAGGATACGAAATCAATTTAGGGGTTTGGGGAAATAAATGGCTGGCCATCGATCGGTTTCGTACTCGGGACCTCTTGGTCGGGAGCTTAAGCCTGCGTCACAAATGAAACGGACCCCGGCCGAATTTATAGATCGCCAGAGAATCGCCGAATTTCAATCCGCCAGGGAGTCGAGCGTATTTTTCGCTCCCTGTCACATATTGGACGGGGCTGGGGCGAACCCTTATGGACATCCGTGATCAGAAATCCGGCGCCCATCAGTAAACAAAAGAAGTCGGGCGAAAATCGCTGAATTTGGGAGCAGGTTTCGGTGCCCTGCGAACGTCGGCCGACCCCTAAAAAACGCGGCGGAGCCCGCAGTATTCGCGCAGACACCGGCCGTAGTCCTGGCGAAAATGCCCTTTTGAGCTAGCAGAGAAGTCGGACGGGCTCCGTTTGTGATTTGTGACGGCCCCTTGATAAATAACCAATCGCGATAAAGGTGATGATCAGATGATGATGGTGATGATGATGATGATGATGATGACGACGACGACGATGATGATCTGCAGAAAATGTTGATGATGATAACGGCAAAGGCGACATGTAACAGTATTTCTATATTTCGAGGGATATTTGTTTGGTGCTTTCTCAATACTGTAAGTGTAAATTTGTGCTGAATATTCTTAAAATAGGCCCTCGAGTCGAACTGTAATATCAGGACGGTCTACTCAATATATTTACGATCAATACAACCCCTCACTTAACCGTTTACTATACACAAATTTAATTCATCCTCTCCTACATAATCATTATTACTATTTTTGAAACAACAGTGAGCCCCCAGCGACCCCCGTGATCATGCCCCTTCCAAGAACGTAAACAAGAGAGATGATACAACAACAATGCAAGTGATATTCGCTAACTCATTGCACTGACTTTGTACACAGTTATAATTATCTACTAGATAATTATAAATATGAACACTCAATCGTACATCTCTTTATAACGGAAAGGAGATTTGGAAAACCGGAAGCTGTTAATGCTTCTATTGGTAATATGAATATAATGAGGTATACCATGTGAGAACCGCTATATAGTTCCAAGTTAAAGTTTAAAGGAATTCGACAATGTTACTAGATCCCTGGATGGCGTTGAACTCCTAACCCCTCCTCAGTTATCTACCATGTCTACATCAATGAGGCAGCCATCCACCATGTCCATGTAATTATGTTGCTTCTTTTTCTCCTTCTAGGTACTCATGTGGAGGGCCTCAATGAATGACAACACACTCTACGCAATCAATATTTTGGTGAAATATGTATCATGTTATAGCCTATGTCCAAGTGAACGCCAAAAGGTACAAAAAAAACATGACCGGTCCGTATTCGCATCGTTCAGATGCAGTACACGAGTTTCCGCAACCGTTACGTCACAGCGTTGTGTATGTTTGGTGTCAAAATAATTCTTTAAATCGTGCATCGTGCATGTTTATATAAAGTTGTCTTTAAAATTAGCGAGAATTGCCTATGTAGGTAACTAGGTATACAAGGAAAAATATTTTCAGACCGAGGGTGAAAATACTGGAAGCTAGCCTATTTTACATACTATGTTCACATTTGCTATGAAAATATATATCTGCTATGTAATAGTGAACTGGCTATGATTACTAACATTTCAAGAACCAAATAAAACTTTGTTATAAAGAAAAATAGTTTTACTAAATTAACAGCCATGAAAATTCTATAAATGATTATGAAAGTATCGATAAAATGATAATTGATCGATTAACGCAGTCGATTAAAAAATTACTTATATTGCTGCCCATTCCATGTCACAATTCAGAGAGTTACCTTTGGTATATTATATCTGGGTCTCGTTGCAGAAATACTTGCAATCGATTGTAAAGTTGCAACGTTGCAGAAAGACTTGCAATCGATTGTAAAGTTGCAACGTTTTTACGTTGGATTATATTCAAAATTTGTTGTGGATGTAGAAATGTTTAATGATAGTCTATTTTTTTAAGATTTGCCAAAATTAGGTTTAGAATCAAAGGAAGTATGTGAAGGTAATATTACTCAAGGTGAATGTATAGCGGTTTTAAAAGAAATGAAAGGCAATAAGTCACCCGGAAATGATGGTCTTAGTGTAGAATTTTATGAATTATTTTGGCCTGTCATTGGTGATATTGTGGTAAGGGCCTTAAATGAAGCATTTGTTAAAGAAGAATTATCTTCTTCACAAAAACAAGCTATTATAATATTGATTCAAAAGGAAGATAAAGACCCCTTACAAATAACAAATTATAGGCCTATATCATTACTAAACGTAGATTATAAAATTTTAGCCAAGGTATTGTCTGTTCGGATTAAAAAAGTATTAGGTGAACTTATTAGTATAGATCAGGTAGGATATTTAAAAGGGAGAAATATAGGTGAGGCTATAAGATTGATAGATGATATGATTTTTTATACTAAAACAAATAATATACCAGGGTTTTTATTAGCCATTGATTTTAAAAAGGCTTTTGATACTGTTTCTCATGATTTTTTGCAAAATGTGTTAAAGACGTTTGGTTTTGGGACTTCATTTTGTAAATGGGTTTGTACTCTCTATAAGGGCGCTCAGAGTTGTGTATTTAATGGCAATGTATCCACTGGTTATTTTAATATTATGAAAGGAGTAAGGCAGGGAGACCCCTTATCACCCTATTTATTTATATTATGTATAGAAACTTTAGCACGCTCGATTAGGACCGACAATGAAATTTCAGGGTTTATTTTGGGAAAGGCACATATTAAACAAGTTTTATACACAGACGATATGACGCTTTTTGTAAAAGATAAAGATTCGTTGATAAAATTAAATGAAAAATTTGAAACTTTTGCTATACTATCGGGATTACAAATAAATCGAGACAAAACATATGTTCTGTTATTAGGACCTCTGCACGGAAGGGAAATTGTAACTCCTTTTGGTAAAAAAGTTCGGTTGATTAAAATATTAGGTATATATTTTTCTATGGATCCTGAAGTTCAAGAAAGAATTAATTATAAAGAAATTTTAAGTAAAATTAAACATTTATTAATATGGTGGAAACAGCGGGACTTGACCCTGATGGGAAAAATTCAATTGATAAAGACGTTTGTGATTTCTAAATTAATATATATATCTTCACTCACTCCAATACCGCCAGGTGTAATAGGAGATTTAAATAGACTAACATTTGATTTTTTGTGGCATGGGAAAGATAAAATTAAACGAGAAGTTACTTTTTTGAAATATGAAAAGGGGGGTCTAAAAATGATTGGTTTTCAATTGTTTATTCGGACACAGAGAATAATGTGGATTAAGAGACTTTTTGAGGGGGAATCAATGATGGGATGGAAAAGAGTTTTTAAATTCTTGACTCGACAAGTAGGAGGTCTGTTGGTGTTTTTTTGTAATAGTTCATTTGATTTATTGAACTTGTCACTTCCGGTTTTTTTATAGGGAAATGTTAGAAGCTTGGATAGGTTCAAAAGATTTTTTGTTAAAAGAAACTGGAAGTAGAAATCAAATTGTTTTTAATAATAGATACATTCGAATTAATGGACAAATTTATTATAATGAAACATTATTTTTGAAAAATATTTATAAAATACATCATATAGTCGACAGTAAAGGAAGAATAAAATCTGTCCATGAATTCATTAGACTAGGATTAGATAGGTCAGAAATTGACATAGTAAAACAGATTTTTGAAAATATACCATTTATATGGAAACAATTGTTAAGTAGAAATTATAATGTGATGGAAGATACTGCATTGAATTTGGAGTTTCGATTGAATGAAAAAGATTATTCATTACGTGATATAACTTCAAAAGGTATATATGAACATTTGTTAAATTTAAGGGTAGAGAAGTCTTTTGCAGTTCGCAATATAGAACACTTATATAATGTTTTTGGAAAGGATAATGAAAATATTTGTGTACGTTCTCGAAAATCCACGCTTAATAGTACACTAAGGGAATTTCAATTTAAATTACTCTATAACCTTATTTATACAAACAAACATATGTTTAATTTTCATATGGGGAATAGTAATTTATGCTCGTTCTGTCATAAAATGCAGGAAACCTATGAACATTTGTTCTATTCTTGTGAAAAGGTAAGAATGATTTGGGTAGACTGCGGTAATGAGTTTGATTTAAAAGAATTAATAAATATAGATTGGAAAGGGGTCCATGTGGGAATTAAGGTTAGCAATGTAGGAAAAGACCAATTATTAAATCACGTTATACTATTGATAAAAAGTATGATATTTATTAATAGTAGAACGAAAGATTATCCTCCAACTATAAGAGATATTAAAGATACATTATTGAAAAATAAAGAGGAAGAAAGAAAGATAGCTGAACAGAGAGGGATTTTGCGAATCCATTACAGAAAATGGAACACACTCTCTGCCTAGGGTATGAGACAGAGACACCAAGTACTGTTTGTTTTTTTCTTACTACCGCCTCCCCCCCCCCCCCCCCCTTTTTTTTTTTTTTTGGTTTCTTTTCTTTTCTTTCTTCTGTTATCTCTCCATTGTTTTCCTTTTTTTTTAATATAGGTTTTCTCTCAAACACTATAATGATTATCATTCTATTTATGTTGATAGGTTGCAAATTTATATGTAATGGTGTACACAATTGTTAGTTTGTTGGCTTTTGACATGTTTTTTTTTATTTTATTTTTTAACTGGATATGATGATTTTGATAAGAGCTTTGGTTGATCCACATTTGTACTTTTAAAAGTGTTCTCTGGAAAATAATGATTTGAGAGAGAATGAAACACTTTCAAATAAAATTAAACGAAAAGTGGTTGGAAAATGTTAAAAGAAAACATACAGAAAATATGAATTGTATAGAGTAAGAGCATGATTATCGTTTAGGTAACACTTAATTGTATGTGGATTGTAAATAATAATTTATGAGTATTCATATGAATTTGTTGAAAGAATTTGTTTTGTATTGCAAATGATTTACGTTGTAAATTTGTTTGTTTGAGAGAAAAATAAATACTATTTCAAAACAAAAAAAAACGTTGCAGAAGGACTTGCAATCGATTGTACAGTTGCAACGTTGCAGAATGACTTGCAATCGATTGTACAGTTGCAACGTTGCAGGAAGACTTGCAATCGATTGTACAGTTGCAACGTTGTAGAAAGACTTGCAATCGATTGTACAGTTGCAACGTTGCAGAAAGACTTGCAATCGATTGTACAGTTGCAACGTTGCAAAATGACTTGCAATCGATTGTACAGTTGCAACGTTGCAGAAAGACTTGCAATCGATTGTAACGTTGCAGAAAGACTTGCAATCGATTGTAAAGTTGCAATTAATTGCATGTTAGGAAATTTGCGCATTTCAAAATAATGTGCGCATTTAGTCACATGATTGGACTTACAATTAATTACAACTTTGCAATCAATTGCATCTCTTTCTGCAACGGGGCTCTGGAGAATTTAGTGCTCCCTTTGACTGGTGTTACATCTATATAACTTCATGACCCTTTTTTTTAAGTTTAAGTGCAAACATATAATTTAAAAAATAACCACAGACTAACGACAAGTTGGACAAGTCGATTACGAAGCAATCGATCCCGAATAGTCGAATAACTGTGGTTGACCGTATTAAGTGCCTCAATGTGATAAAACAATAATTATAAATCAATCACATATCCATCCGACGATTGCGTGCATACTGTCTCGCACCAGCCGTTTTCTGCGAAACATTAACACACATGCAGGCGCCTTTTCAAGGGGATCTAAATCATAAATTACTTGATCATAGGGACAGCTTTATATCAGTTCTGTTAGTGATATCATAGGCATAAGGATAATTGTATACCTTTTACTGTTTTAGTATCATAATATAACATGATATTCTCTACAAGTTCTATTAGCTCGAAAAGATAAAAAAAGAACTTCCCGACGTTTACAACTGCAATGCAATGTATAGTAAGATTAGCTCTACATGGGATTGGTAATATAACTAGTAGAGAATATCATGTTATCTTATGATACTAAAACAATAAAAGGTATACAACTATGTTCGTTTATTCGTCTTGTAAGAAAAGTTAAAAAATAAAATCCGTTAGGAAGATCTGTCAGCGATTTGATCCAGTATATGATCCACTATGACACAAAATCACTTAAAATCACCCAAATGCTTGTGATGACAGCTTTAATATCAACAGCGATATTCCACTGACATTTGCATTATTTTAATGATAAACAATAACGATGGAAAGGTTGAACATTTTAAAGGGATAATTGATATTTGGTATAGAGGGCGCTTCACGAAATAACTTTTTTGTGAGGTAATGAAAGACTGAGTGTAAAATTTGAAAGAGCATACAATTTTAATAGCAGAATAAACTTTATTTGATCAAATTCGGTCAGAGACGGCTGAAATATCCATAAATATAACCATTTTGTAATTATTGTGGGGCCCCACAATAATTCAATAATTTTGAACCAGCCGTTGAAAAAAAGGAAAAAAAAGTTGTTGATGTTCTCTCTATTTAATCATTATTTTAACAAAACATCACATGCACAATTTGTAATTAAAATGGTTGAAACTTGAAACCAATGAATTTTTAGAGA